>JAOWCC010000592.1:35000-319075 GCA_030867875.1 Actinernus sp. WN-2022 | reverse complement strand
GTTAGCATTATTTTAAGCTTATTAATTCTATTATGTAACAGTTAGTGATACATTATTAAACAGATTTCGTTTGAAAGTAAAATAAACACTGTGCTAACAAAAAAAGTTAAACCCATTTGTGGTAATCGTGACATTATTGGAATAACAGTTTGTGTTATATATTAATATTATGCTGTTACTAATATACATTTATTATCGATCGAAAAGCCAATGGCATTTCTAGAATGCACTTTATGCTGATACTTCTCCACTTTCCTACAAGCTTCACTTGCTTAATTGACAAGTAATGCATACTTTATTAACTGCTTTTAGCCCGGTGGTTGGTAGTTTTTGCGAGAAGACCTTGGATTCTTTGAACGGCCGACAAATTGTTGGCCGAGTTGTGAGCCAATATTTTGTCATAGTGGGACCTGGATCGCTAGTGCCCCCCCCCCCCCCCCCCCCCCACTTTTTTGCCCAACAAATATTTTGCCTAGTTACTTGATGCATTTAAGACTATAGTTTGGTCATACATACATGGGTTTTATTTGGAACGTGTACAAACGTTGTACATTGTTTGTTTGTTCCAAATAACGTTAGTGTTACCATAATTTAAAAAGATAATTTTACAATAATTTACATTTGACTTTATAACTAGTTTTACAAATTCAGAGATAACTATATATTAAATTATATTATCGGACGTCTCTCTTTTTTTAAAACAATCGTAAACATTTAGCTGATGCCTTTTGCAGTATTTTTTGTGGGTTTATCAGTGCGAAAAACAATTGTTTCTCTGTCATTGTCTCGTTTTTTTTGGGGCAAGTCTAAATGCTGAAAATATTTTTTCTCTTAGCTTACATGTATTATAAATTGGGCATTTTATCAAGAAATGCATTTCGTCTTTGATATCTTTTTGAAATTTTAAACAGATTCGTTCTTCCGGTTTTTTGTATGGCCTTGCGTGTCTGCCTTTTTCTATTGCTAGGTAATGATTACTAATTCTTAGTCTAGTTAGGGCCGTTCTGTGTTTCAGATTTTTAACTTCTGTAAGGTAATTCTCATATGTATATGTTGTTTTAAATAAGCGGTATGTTCTTAATTTATTTCGCTGTTGGGGTATTTTCCTATCATCACTATACACTTCGATTAGCCAGTGTTTGAATTCGTTGGAATTCTTAGTCTCTGTTTGATGTGCTTAAGCCATACTTGTTTTGAGTAATATTGTCTTGATCATACCAAAGATTTCCAAAGCCGCAATGAAATAGTATTTATTTGACTTTCTTACTCCAGTACGCTTTGTTATTTTCATTTTTTGTTTCATGATAGATACAGTAAGATAATTTTTGGACGTTATCTAGATCAACAAGTTTTATCCGTAATTTTATGCATCTATGTTTTGCATCCACATTTAGGGGAAATCGACCTAGCTCTGCACGGCACGCGTTATTGCTTGGGTATTTTCCGGCTCCAAGTAACATCTTGCAAAATTTGATGTGAACGACCTCCAAGTTATCTCTGTTTGATATTTCTGATTGGTCTGCACCCCATATTTCACTTTCATAGAGGATTATAGGTTTCACTAATGTATCAAAAAGTGACATTGTAAGTTTGAGATTTGTTCTAAAAAAACGTCCCATTTCTTTTCTGAGTTTATAAAGTGCTATCAGAGCAGTCTTTTTTAACTCTTCTCTGGCTAAGGTGAAGTTACCGTAGTTACTAAAATGGAGGCCAAGATATTTATAAGTTCTTGCATTTTCTAATTCCTTATCTTTATAGTAATTGTTAAAAATAACCACTTTGGTTTTCTCGAGGTTCACATCTATTTGAAATTCATTACAAAAGCTCTCTAGTTTGTTTAAGTAATTTTGTAAACCAACAGCACTTATTGACATAATAAGGTTTTATTTATTATTTATTTTATTATTTAACTAAGTCATCAGCATATAAAAGACAACTTAGTGGTGCGCCACCGGCTGTGATATCATTATTTTTTGCGTCATTTAACGTTTCAGGAAGGTCGTGTAAATAGAGATTAAACAGGGTGGTGGATAACATGCACCCTTGCTTGACACCTGTATAACATTTAAAGGCGGGTGTTACCTTATTGTCTAGTTTAACTACTGAAGAGTCATGGGAATACATCGATATAGTATAGTTATCCAGTATTAGTGAAAACTATCCCAGGGAGTATAACCATCTAAGTATCTAAGTATAATAATGGAATAGAAGCGTCCAATCACTCCGGTTTTCTTTAATTTGTCAAGTAATTTGGAATGCTATCGAATGCTTTTTTGAAATCAACAAAACACGTAAAGAGGAGATTACTTTTCTTTTTAGGTTTACTTTTTACATATTTGTCGATCATTGTTTTTAGGATAAATATATTATCGGTCGTACTAAAACTTTTCCGAAATCCACCTTGTTTGCATTTCAGAATTCCTTTCTCGTTAAGGTAGTTGTATAATCTTCCGTTTAAAATTGATGTAAACAATTTACCGAGAGAAGACAGGAGCGTGATTCCTCTATAGTTATCCATATTAGATTTGTCTCCTTTTTTGTGTATAGGGACTATGAGTCCCAGTCCCCAGCTTTTCGGGTATTTACCCGAGTTAAGTATCGCATTGAATAACTTTTTCAGCAGTGCTTTTAATTGTTCTTTTCCATATTTCAGTATCTCATTTAGTATATTGTCTTTTCCCGGAGCTTTTTTATATTTTAGCTTTTAGATTATCTCTTCCTCACTTATTTCGTCGTCTAATGGGCTGGTAACATTTTCATATTCCTCTGTATTCTCCGTTGTACCTGTTGGTTCTTGCTCATTCGTATCTCTCTTCTCGTTTTGCTCTTAAAAGTAATCAAAACATTTTTTTATTCATATTGATTGGTTTGGCTTTTTCTTCTTTGATAAGTCAAAAATATTTTTTAGTTGTTTCCAAGTTTCCCGGGATTTCGTAAAATCTATATTTTCTAGTTTATTTCTGTAGTGATATTTTTTCTTCCTCCTGCATAGTGTCCTGAAGGTTTTTTTCTTTGTTTGTAAGCTCCTCTTTAATTCGGGGTTCTGTGGTTCGCGACAAATCTGTTTTCCCAAAGATTCGAGATTTTGCCTTTCGGTTTGGCATTCTAGGTCGAACCACATTTTGTTTTCATCAGAACTTTTTTTTGTATTGCTGTTTTGGTAGCATGTAGCTCTGCTTGCTTACTGATATCTTGAAGAATATTCGTACAATTTCCTACCAGTTTCTCTGTATAATCCGTTTCACCTGTGCAATTTTTAAATATTTCCTCACATTTTCCTCAATATAGTTTGGTCATACCGGCTCAATGACAATTTTTAGCCACCACCCCCCCCCCCCCCCTAAAAAAAACCCTTGAAATGTCGACCCTGTTCGCGAAAACTACCACAACCGCCAGCTATGTAAGCTATATTTGTTTGTAATGATCTTGTTACTTAATGTTTGTTCGTGTTTGTACACTCAATATATTTCATGTTGAGGCTTTGGCTATGACCCGTACGGGCCCATGGGAAGGCCATGCATGCAAGTCACGTGATACGACCATACGTGTTTGACGTGAGTGGGCCGGAAAAAGCCGTCCGGCCCTGCTCGATTTATTGTTTGTTGTTTACTAGGTATATGAAAGTGGTCAATGGTAAAAAAAACTTTTTGATTGAGTTACGTCGGGCCGACCAGCAAAATATTTGGCTCTTGGTCAATTTGTACGGACCGTACATCATGACCTCGACCCAAATATTTTCTCATCCGGCCTCCCACTCAGTCAGTAAGTACCTACATTGTAATCTCTAACAAGACAGTTTTATGATTGTTTTGGTGACAGGTGTTCTCGAAGGTTACAGCGAGGCTAAATGCCGATGTCTTTGACTGCACTCCTGCAGCAGTAGAGGAACTGATGGGAAATCTCAAGAAGGCAACAGATGTCGAGTGGCAACTAGTAAGTTATGGTGTCATCATCACTGGGTCTTACAAACAGATAAGAATCTGCCATTCATTCCTCCAAGATTACCTCCAAGAAGATCAACATTCTGATGATGAAGGGTCAAGCGAGATGCCAGACCCGTATGGCCATGGCGTTGATCGATCACTGTCTGACGATCCCATGGACCAGCAGCCACATCTTGATGCATCAAGCTCAAGTTCCACATTGGAAAGCCTCCCCTCTAAGGAGCCCACGAAAATAAAACCAATGACGTATCAAGTAATTCCTATTGTCTACGAGTTTCTCACTACGACTTCACCGTGCAAAAGAAAGCTTAGAGCTATCGAGGAAGAATTCTCGGTGGATATTAAAAGCTTTGAAGACAACACAAAAGTAACAATCTTGCCGAAGACAAGGTGCACCCCCAATAAATATACAGATGCTTGTGAAGAATATATCAAGCTCTACCAAGACACGCTACAAAACTCGATGCACCGTGAGGAGATCGTGATTGGATCAGGCAGTGGATTTACGCATATGGCTCCGAGCGAAGCTGTTCATCAAGTCACCAAACAGCTACCTGTACTTGCTATAAAAGGCGACAGACCGGACTCCTGGTTGTTCTACGGAGAGGAACGGTTTGTGGAGGCAGCCAAAAGAATGGCTTTTGAAGCCGTAGGAATAGAAGATCCTAACAGAAGGAAGCGCAGAGGTAAATCAAACCAAACTAAAAGTGACAAGTCCGTGACGGGAAGACATGAGGAATCACCTGGAGCATCACATGCTGGCATGCAATCAACAGCCCAGCTTGACATTCCACCCTCAAAAGGCTCCACATCAGATAAGGTAGAGTTCTTGACCAAAAAGGGATTCAAAATATCGGTTTACCAAGGTGACATAACTGACGAACAAGTCGATGTCATTGTAAGCACCATCGACGAATATTTGGGTTGCAGCTCTGGACTTGCACGTGCTCTTGTCGCGAAGGCTGGTTCTACAATCAGAATTGATCTGGGGAAAATATATTCGCAAAGAAGAACAAAACCAGGTGATTATGTGGTGACTAGACCAGGCGAGCTTATGTGCAAGACAATCTTCCACGCTGTTGCTCCTGAATGGGGAAAAACGAAAAAGGAAACCTGCAAGAAGCTCATTCAGCAAGTCTGTTACTTCATCATTAAAGAAACTGAGAAGAAGAGATTTACTTCGATCGCCTTTCCAGCCATAGGTACTGGCGCCCATGGGGTCCCACTAGACTTCTGCGCGACTGCAATGGTCAGCGGTGTGGAGGAGTACATGAAAGCCAAAAGTGGTACTGTTCGCGATATTCGCTTTGTTCACATCGACTCACAGGCAGTTGAGGTCTTCAAAAGCGAACTTATGAAAAGGTATAGCAGTTCATTCGTGTTACCATTGCCTAGTGACTCAGAGAGCGCTGATCCGCGTGACACGCGAAGGACAGATGTTAGAGGAACATCTCAAGGTACCTCAGAATCAAAAGGTAAGTGTTTGCACCAATTTAAATGCGTTTTTCTTTATTTCTTTTGGCTGTATACGTTTTACATCAAATTTCGAATGCGATCTGCTTAAGCCTAGTTTCCTTATATAACCTTAAGAAATGCCTTTTTTCTTTTTTTTTCGTGTTTTTCTCCACAACAAAAAAATGACACAAGAAAACATGAAAAAACAAGGAAAGGTTATGGAAACCAGGCTTTAAGGTCTCGATAAAGGTTCGACATGTCATTTCGGAAAAACGGTCTTGCAACGTTAAAGCCACATAGACGTACTATATACCGTTTTAAAGGTCTTGAATTGAAGAAAGTTTATATTTAATCCGTTTTGAACACTGAAAAGTTAAAAGAGTAGATGCTGTATATATTTCTACGCGAAATGACTCCGTCCGCCAGAAGGAGTTCAGCCCTTCAAGCATTGAAACATTTTTTTTCTTAATTACATGTAGCCCTTTCGAATCCCAACTAAATTGACTCAAATACTGTGTCGGGCATTTTTGATATATTGCGTATTACAGATTTTACCCCATTTCAAAGTTGAAAAAGTAGTTTTTCATCCCATTTTTATACAAACCAGGTCATAATACCTGAACGAAAAATTGTTTCGAAATTCCCCGACACAGTATTTGAGAAACAGCTGTTTTCTACGACTCGTGAAAAATTTAGGAAAATTGGACAAAACGCGAAAAGGCTGGACTTCAACAAAATTCTGGTTTTGGCCTAAAAAAAAAGAGCCGAGAAATAGCCCGATAATTTCACGGTTGACTAATAAGTCCCGCCTCCAAGGGTAATCTCATTAACATTAGCCAATTAGAGCGATTCATGTTGTGTTCAGTCTCGGCCGATTACAAAGTTCAGACGAGCTGCAGAACAGAGAAAGCTATACAGTTCACCGATGCTCGATACTCCTACAGAAACTAGTTAGCTATAGTGTCGATTCCAGCTTAATTTCAAGAAGAAACACCCTTTTAGGAGTACAGAAGAATGGCACCACAGTTAAGCAAACAATTAATATCATGCAGGGAAAACCACTGAAGCGCAGCTCGATCCACACCATGTACACAGTAGACTGTCATTCTAAAAAAATTCATCGCGCTGAAACAAAACCGGCAAACCTTAGCTTCCTGCATTGAATTCTCTTTAATTTTTTGGCCGATTGAAGATTACAAAACTTTATTGCTTCATTCTTTGTGGACTTTCAGTCTTCGATGATTCTAACTTCTTGGAACTTGAGTATATAATCCCTCCAGCCGTTGTCCAAATTTACTCAAACTAAATTATTACAAACTAAATTGTGCTGTGTTTTTTCTTCTTTTTTGAATACGGCACCAAGAAAGATCTGCTTTTACACTTTTGGGCATTGCATTATAAACGTCGGAAATCTTTACGAACGAAAAGTAGCGCAGAAAATCACAGGATAGCGAGAATGAAATAACATGCCCAGTGAATGACAGCAGCTGTCAATCATTTTTCTCGTCTTTTTTTGCGGGAAATTTCAAGGCTTTAAATAATTTTTTTGAGTTTTTTTGTGATGCTAGATTAGGGTTTTTAGATTTATGAAATTGCGAAAAAACGCATTTTCGAAACTTTTCCATTTGAACCTTTATCGAGACCTTAAGACAGGCCATTTTCAGGATACAATCACGTGGTTCAGTATACTGGAGGGCAAAACATATCCGACTTCATTTATTTAAAGACACTTGTGGTGTTAGAAAACCCTGTTTGTATATGCTATTTTCCACCTCCAATCGATTGTCGATCTTTCTGAAACTGCAATTTTGAAGATTGTTTGTCCAGTTTATAAGAAGGGTTCTCGTTCTGATCCTTCAAATTATCGACCCATTTCACTAACATGCGTTCTATACAAGACCCTAGAGCACATCATCTTTACTAATGTTATGAGTCATTTAGATCAATTTTCATTTCTATCACCTCTTCAACACGGTTTTCGCAAGGGTTTCTCCTGCATGTGAATCCCAGCTTGTCCCTACCATTCATGATTTGTCTAGAAATTTTGACCGTGGTATTCAGACCGACCTCATCTTACTACATCTTACCTGCAACTTCAATCCGACTAAACGCAATGTTGACATGGGCTGACAAATGGCAAATGCGTTTTAATTGCACTAAATGTTTTTCTATGCACATTTCTCGTTCCAAATCTCCAATTAAAACCACGTACTCTCTAAACTGCTGACGGGACAGCACTTAAGGAATCTAACCTTCAGCAGTATTTAGGTGTTTTCTTCTCATCCGACTTGCGTTTTAACAATCACTGCGCATACATATCTAAGAAGAGTAGTCGGACTTTAGATTTTCTTTCTAGAAATTTCTATCATTGTTCCCGCGAGGTCAAATCCAAATTATATCTCAGCCTCGTACGGCCTACTATGGAATATACTTGCATAGCGTGGAATCCTTGCACACATCGGAATTCAAATTTACTTGAGAAGATCCAACGAAGAGCTGCGCGTTTTGTACACCGGGATTACTCCAGAGAGTCCAGTGTTGGTGCTATGCTCAAAAACCTAGAATGCCCCTTACTTTCAGTGCGTCGCGAATGTCTCCGCTTGAACTTTATATATAAGGCTTCTCATGGTTTTAACGCAACTGACCTTAACGACTATCTCACACTTGCATCAAAGTCAGTCACACGCCGTAAACACAACTTCAAATACTAACATATTTCGACTCGGACCAATGTTTTTAAATTCTCTTTCTTTCCCAGGACTGTTCCCATCTGGAATGCTTTCCAGAGGATTTAGTTCTGTCCCCTAACATAGATACATTTTCTAAAAAAAACTATGGCTTTCCTAAACAACATGCATAATAATGACTAGTAATACCTACTTATCATTATTTATCATAACCATATATTTGTATTAACTCAACTGTATTTTTCTAAATATATGTAACGTAATTTTGAAATATATGTAAAGGCACTGTCTGCCACTATCGGTTTTGTAATGCAACAAGCTTTACCGATTAAACATACAGATACAGAAATGTGTCTTTCGCATGGGATCACGAGCTCAATTCATTGGTTATTGAAGTGATATATCAACACGTAACTGTGTCCTGCAAAATACCTAGTGCACAGTTCTACATCGTATAGAGCAATAGTGCACTTCCCAAGAAGCTATCTGTTCTTCGACTTTCTCAAGTAATTTTCTTATATGACTTTTTTTTTATATTTTCACTGCTTACAGATAATTTGACTAAGGATAACGTCAATGAAGATGAGAATTGCCCAATCTGCTTGGACACACTAACTAATCCCCTCGCCCTCGACAAATGTGGCCACAAGTTTTGCAAGGAATGCATAGACCAGGCATTTCGGCAGCGAAAAGCCTGCCCAACATGTGGACTAACGTACGGAGTACAGCAAGGAAATATGCCAAACGGAAGAATGGATGTAGGTACTTTATACGTGCCTATACCGGGATATCCAAACTGTCAAACAATTCAAATCAGCTACACTTTCTATGGCGGCATTCAGGGTCCAGACCATCCAAATCCTGGTCGCCGTTACTATGGTACGACGCGGGTCGCTTTCTTACCTGACAATTCGAAGGGACGAGAAGTACTGGGGCTGTTACAGAAAGCGTTCGATGCGCGCCTGACATTCACCATTGGGACGTCTGTGACGACGGGACAATCAGACGTTGTGACGTGGAACGATATTCATCACAAGACGAACACTCATGGCGGATCGACGGGGTAAGCCAGGGCCCGTGGAGCATGGTTTTGAGTGGGTTTGGGGGGGGGGGGGGGGGGGTAAATTGAGGGAGCGCGTAGGCGGGAGTTTTGTAGGGGATTGGGGAACATGACACTATTTATGGCTTGAAATGTATCTAAAACTGCCAAGCTGGCGTGATGAAAATTATCAATTTATACCGACTTCAAACAACACCCATGTTTATTTTTTGAACTGGCTGTGCGTAAGAGTGTGTGTGTGTGTTTTTTTTTTCGGGGGAAGGGTGGAGGGCTATGGAGGCCCCTAAAAGTGAATACACGTGCGGAATTTGAAAACACGCTGTGATATGTACGGTTTGGCGCATAATTAGAAAGCTTGAAGGTTTAAACCAGTTACATAAATAAGATTTTATTTTGATACGCTGAGCCATTACAACCCTCAACTTCAAATTTACAAGTAGAAGGCTGATTTCCAAATGGGGCGTATTCAATATGTTTACAATAAAAATACAAATTGTAAATTCATTTTGCAATTGTATAAAAATGAGGGCTTAAAAATTGTGCAAAGCCTTTAAAAACAGTAGTCAGCTTAACTCAGCGTCAGGTAATAAAGCAACTTTGCTTTTAAATTGTCGAAGCGTACTAGCATTTTTAGCCGCTTCCGGAAGATTATCCCAGAGCACGGCACCACTGTACTTAAAGCTACGCTTGACGAAATTAGTTTTCCCGACCAGAGTGCACAAAACGAAATGAAAACGAAATTCATGAAACGAAATGAAATTGCATATGGTGTCACAAAATATGTTGTCCTACAACATACTTGCGAACGAGGCCAAAGTTTTCGTTTAGATTTTTTTATATTTACATTAATACAAAATTGGTGCTTTTCACCAAATATTCACTATTAACCTTCCTTCATCTAGTGGTATTCCCCGCCCCTCTTTCTCGATTGTCTTGTAGTTAACACAGTAGTTTCCTATAGTGTTAAACTATAGATTACCGGTTAGAATTTGAAACAGTGATGATAGTTGCCTAAGATTTTGCATGAAATTTGAAAACAAAATATTTTGCGGTAACATTTCCCTCTTTTGCTGAAGAAATTTCCATTCCATCTATTTTTTATTTAACTCGCTACCAACAAAGCTCATGGGTTAGTTAATCTGTAACATAATTTTTTTTTTATCTATCGCGTTTCGCATTTGACTTAAAAACAAGTCGTCGAAAGAAACATGTATATATTCGAAAATATTATGTATCTTGGAATTCTGTTTCGTCTTTACTATTCTTCAATATCATGAAATATATGGTACAAAAAACCTCAATGATCAGCCAAAAACTTCCCGCTGGAAAGTGCGAATATTTATGATACACATTCGGCTGTCACAATACCCGCGAGCCACCTTAAAACATCGGTTTCTCGGTATCAGTGATACAGACGTTGATATTTTATTAACCATGCAGTGTCTGTATCAGAGATACATCAAAGTCTAGTTATGCAATGCTTTTCAGTGGTATACCGTGAAATTATATCACACGAGTGCACGAGTTTTCGGCGGGAAAACAAACTGGGAGCTGTGATGGACGCGCGTGGCACATCAGTTATGGCGGTAAAAACCGTTGGATACAACCTGTGGTGGGATACCGCTGATTATAACCCATCAAATATTTTCTCGCGCGTGATTGGTGAAATGCGTCACGTGACCCGATATTTTCTCTCCGCTAGCGGAAAATATCAGCAAATATACCCCCTGTGAGCTTCGCTCTCGGGAACTGTTCGCTTCTCGTTTCAGATAATGTCCGCGTACGAAATATCAGGGCATATTTCGACGCCACAATGTAGGTTATTGTTATCATCCTTCAAATATTTTCTTGGACGCACGCTCACAGGGGGGGGGGGGGGTGTATTTATATCCAACGGCTTTCCAGCGTTTTGATTGACTGTATTTTTCATGGTATGGAATAAAGACTGATATCTTATTTATCAGGTCTGTATCTGATACATTCACTGATGTTTTATCAATCCAACAAGAACGAGTGTGTATGGACTGACGCATTCAACCAATCACGCGCGAGAGAAAATATTTGATGAGTTATAAACATGGGTATTCACGTGGTATCATTCAGTACACAGGATTGACTGGCTGCCTAATTGTTTAGAATAGCATTTTTGATGTCTTGCTTTCGGATACTTTGACTCGCAGCTTTGCCCTTCCGAAGCTACATTCTCAAAGAAAATTTTATTTTCAAGGTCTTTCAGCGTGGTGATGAAATGCTTCTTATTTTCACAGGTTTGGATATCCTGACCCAACCTACCTTGACAGGGTGAAAGGAGAACTGGCTGCCAAGGGAATTCGCTGAGAGAGAGGA
Organism: Actinernus sp. WN-2022; assembly: GCA_030867875.1. Lineage (NCBI taxonomy): Eukaryota > Metazoa > Cnidaria > Anthozoa > Actiniaria > Actinernidae > Actinernus > Actinernus sp. WN-2022. Next base: position 307,583 of record JAOWCC010000592.1, on the reverse strand, counting down.
CCTACTGACATCAAGATTTAAAAAATCTTTTCTTTTCAAAAACGCACCGGAAATTAAAAGGGAAAGTTGGGCCTAGTTCAAGCGTCGAGCGTTCATGTGGCGAATTTAATGCTAATAGAGACTGGTGATGGTGCTCAAACTCGGGCTGGCATCCATAACAACAACACTACTTTATCCGAGTGCTAGAATATGACTACAGGATTACACAAAATTGAAAGTACTTGGCTAATTATTATAAGATTAATACTAAACGGTGCATTTCAAACAATTTGATAACATTTAATGAGGAGATTTCTAAGTTAGAGTTTGAAACTTTGAACGTTCAAACCGATATCTGAGTATAAAAGATGTCGGGTAGTAATTTCGAAGTAGATATTATAGATTGTGAGTCCTTTGTATCTCACACTGATCGAGTTAAGGGTTGGTATACTTGGATGATTGGCTGGAAACACCCTCTTACTGTTTGTGTATTAGCATTGACAACAACAAGAATTATCCTCTTCTGTGCCTTGGTGTATAACAAATGTATCTTAAGCACATACAAGGTGTCGTAATTATAACTTGGACTTAGTAATAGTTGTCTTGCTGCGATTCCCGGGTCGCTTTTGAGCCTTTTGAACTTGGTAATCGAATTTTGCAAACACTCGAGCATTAGGGAAAATGCTCGCAAAATAAGCCACACTAGAAAGAGGAATATCCCAATAATATATACATGTAGGCAAGCCTAAAAGTGGAACTCCCGGTTGGCTGGAATAGGTATCGGGATTGGATACTTACAAGGGTCATACCTACAACAAGTACCCTAATCGATATTGTTCTCACACACAGTCCCGAGAAAGTGGTTTGTTCCGGTGTCATGCGTCTTGGCATAAGCGACCATGACTTAGTTTATGCTTACCGCAAAATCTCAATTCCTTCAAAAGTCGGTCACAGGTTCATTAGCTATCGGCAAATGAAAAACTTTGACCCCGACAAGTTTAAAGCAGACCTAGGAAATGTCCCATGGTTTCTATTGCAAAACTATGAAAATGACGTTGAATCCATGTGGTCACAATGGAAACATGATTTTCTAAAGATAGTAGACAAACACGCACCGATGCGTACTAGACGAGCACGTCAAAAGAAATCCCCATGGGTCAATCAAAGTTTGTTAACAAAAATGCGACAACGGGACCATCAAAAGAAAGTTGCTGTTAGAACTAATGATCCTAACGACTGGTCGCAATACAAAAAAGTTAAGAAACGAAGTAAATAATTTAGCACGTCAAACAAAGGCAGACTATTATAAGAGCAAACTTAATGATAGCAACACGACATCAAAAGAAGTGAAGGAGTGAAGGAGTCATGAAAATTGATTTTGATAATAAGGAAATTACAAAACCAGCTGAAATGGCCAATGCGTTCAACAAACACTTTGTAAACATTGGCCCCAGTCCAGCTCTGAGGTAAATTTCGGCAACAGAGTTTCTGATGATTTTGTTCAATATTTGCCCCAGTGCAAAACCTCATTTTCTCTCCGGCACACAACCAGAAATGTTGTTCTGAAACATTTAAAAAAGCTATCTGCCTCAAAGGCAACCGGATTAGATAATATACCGTGTAAAATTTTGAAAATAGGGGCCGATACTGTTTGCGAGTCACTTACATGGCTGTTCAATGCGTCAATTTCACAGGGGATCTTCCCCTGTGAATGGAAACATGCAAAAGTAAGCCCCGTATATAAAAGTGGGACGCGGTCTGATACAAACAATTATCGGCCAATATCCGTAATTTCAGCTATAGCTAAGGTATTTGAGAGGATAATCTATGACCAGCTATATACCTATTTGCAAAATAACGGTCTATTAAGTAATTGTCAATCTGGTTTCCGAAAGTTACACTCAACAGTGACCGCTTTGCTCCATGCTACGGACAAATGGTCGTTAAATATTGACAAAGGTCTGATTAATGCAACTGTTTTTGTAGACCTGAAAAAAGCTTTTGACACCGTTGACCACAATGTTTTGCTTCAAAAACTAGAAAGTTACGGCTTGACTTCTCCAAGTATTGCGTGGTTTAGATCGTATCTCAACGAACGAAAGCTAAGGTGTGTGGTCAACGGTGAAATGTCAGACTTTGGGGTACTCTCCTCTGGCGCCCTTAAGGAACAATTTTGGGACCCTTGTTGTTCCTAATATATATAAATGACCTTCCTGATTGCTTAAAATTCTCAGACACTCAAATGTAGGCAGATGATACTTGTCTTACAATGGCAGGTTCATCATGTGATGACATTGAATCTAAATTGAATACAGACTTACAACATATTTATGAGTGGCTGAAAGCAAACAAGTTGAGTCTGAATGCTACAAAAACAGAGTTTTTATTAGTAGGCTCTCGCCAGAGATTCTCTCATGTGGCATGTCCAAACCTTGTAATTGGAGGCGAAAGCATCCCTAAAATAGCGTTCGTTAAGTATTTAGGGGTGCACATAGATGAAACATTGACATGGTCAAAACACATTGAGAAGATCTCTAAGCAATTATCATCTTCTATTGGAGCTCTCAAGCGCGTACGGCCCTACGTGCCCATGTCCTCCCTCAAGACTATGTACCACTCATTTATTCAACCTAAATTTGATTATTGCAGCATAGTTTGGGAGAGCCTGGGTACTGAACTCGCAAATAAACTCCAAAAACTCTAAAATAGGGCTGCTAGAATAATAACATAGTCTAGTTTCGATTCTAGCTCTGGCCCAATACTTCACGAACTGGGTTGGGACAGATTAATAATACGCAGGCGCAAACTTTTAGCAATAGAAATGTTTAAGATCTATAATAACCAAGCGCCTGGGTATTTAATACACAAATTTAATAGGGTTCATATAACACAAGAGGTTCATCATCAAAATTCCAACTGTCCCTCCCCAAAACGAATTATGGTAAAAAGCGATTCGGCTACAGAGGAGCACATATTTGGAATAATTTAACAGAAGACCTGAGGACTAGCAAATCGTTAAATACAATTAAAACTAAGCTAAATGGTCTACCTCCCTGCTTCTTTGACGCCTTATAATTTACTCTCTTACAATTACAATTACTATAGTTTAATATATCGTACACGAACGCTAAAAGAACTGACTCTGGCGTTTTTAGCAGATTTTAATGGGATGTAATAATATCATTTAATGTTGATGTATAGATTTTTACACACTGGTTTTATGTAAACCAGTCTTAGTTACTGTTAAAACTACGGTGTCTAAATAAAGTTTCTATCTATCTATCTATACTGAGATAGATAGTATATGGCTATACAGAGCGATGGTTTTATAACTGATTATATCACAATACTTTCGGAAACGAGGGAACTAAAGATGTGTCAGATTTAAGGAAAATGAAAAAGATTAAGAAAGCTAGCTGAGAAAGAAGAAGAAACAAATGTTTCGCTGGGGATCGAACGCGAGACTTTATAGTTGACATCGTAGGAACCGAAGCCGAGCGCTCTTGTCGCTCGGCTATAGAGCCGATGATTTGTCACGTCATTCGAAAATAAGCTTATCAAGAGAAGGCGCGCCCATATCTATGGAACTCCGTTATAATTCAACCAAGGGATGAAAGAGAAAGAAGAAAAAGGACAACTTAATATATTCCAGTGTACACGCTTGTTTGTTGTTTCGTCCATCAACAGAATAACGCAATAAATCATTTTCTTATCTTCCATCGCTTGTTTCAAGACTGGCTCGCCACAGGCAGCCCGATTTATGAGCTAAATTAACACTGATTTCGGCACATGGAAAGTTGGACCTTTATACGCACTCACAATATTTACTTAGATGAAATAGTTAGTATATTAACCTACAAGTAGCGTCGAAATTTGACCTGATATTTCGTTCGCGGATATTATCTGTTCCGAGAAGAGACAGTTCCCGAGAGCTTCGAGGTCAGATAATGGCCAAGGACGAATATCAGGGCATATTTCGACGCCACAATGTAGGTTATTGTTATCATCCTTCGAATATTTTCTTGGACGGGCGCTTACACTCACAGAAGGTGTGTATATATAGATCGGTTTACGGTTCATGTTTTGTTTTAACTAGCGGGCCACTAGCCTGGGAAACCAGCCGACTCTTATCTCTCCCCACTCGCGAAAGAGACGTCTGGGGAGCGAGGCAGAAAATTCCATACTGATGACGTAGTAGATAGCCGTTTCACGATGCATAAATTAGTTGCAATTCTCAGAAGCCGAATGCGAACAACAGAGTTCTTTTCAAGGAATATAACTACCGAGGCTGCTCGTTTGCTTGGCAGTGGATCACCGTCATGAACAACCATGAAATTCAAGCCTATATATTTAGCGTGTGTTGGTAGCTCGTTTGCTTCGTTCTTTCAGCGGCTCAGCCCGGTCAAGATAATTTGTCCTACGACTGACAAAACATAATAGTTGTTTATAATTTCAAAACCTACACACAGCACAGCAGGCCACTTTTCAAGCCAACTCTTTTGCCAGGTCAGTAGCCGAAGAGTTTAGCTACAGAATGTTAGTTTCAGGTATACTACCGAGGCTGCCCGTTTGGTTGGGTGAACGGCCATCGCGTTCATAGCGCACTTACATGTAATTATGTTATTCATAGCCCAGATTCACTGTCTGAACGATTTATCCGGAAACAACAACTCATCCAGTGTTCTGTGATAGCTCAGTGTGTGTAGGTTTACTGATATGAAATTATAAACAACTATGCCAGTACCTTTTTGATCACTTACTTGTAAATGTTTTGACAGTACGACATTTCGCTTTACTAGCTGCTGAAAGAACTAGTACTCAGTATGCAAAGGAGCCAACAACAGCACCGGCACACGCTAAATAGGCTTGAATTTCATGGTTGTTCGTGACGGTGATCCACTGCCAAGCAAACGAGCAGCCTCGGTAGTTATTGTATCGTTCTAAATGATATGAATTTTGATTGATGACATCATAAGATTTGACACTAATTAAAAAGACACTCGCTGGCTAAATGATGAGCAAGAACGCCACCGGGTAAATATTTCTCTGTTTTTGAACATAATGAATTGTACTTTGATTGAAACCGTTCACAGACTGACGTCTCATGTTTGTAACTTTAATTATTTCAGATTTCAAACTTCCTCCCTATTCCTATCAACTACTGATAACTTGTTAAGTTAAACATAGTTAATAGAGTGGAATGGTTATGAAACCCAGCGAGTAGTATAGCCGGAGTTAAAATGATACCACCTATCCAGCTATCTACAAACGTTCGATGTCCCCCTCCCAAAGATTCTTTTGTTGAAATTTTGACCACAATAGATGTTCTTTTGTACAAAATCTCAACTTTCTATCTCTGGAAATACCATACATGACGAAATTTGGTACTGCTCTCAACACTATTGCGGTCAAAATTTCAGCAAAGATATTGAGGTCGGGGGCCATCGAACGTTTGTAGATAGCTGGATAGGTGGTATCATTTTACCTACCGGCTATACTACTAGGATTCTAACAACTCACATTCCTATTAAAGATACGCTATTATAAGGTATATATCACACGATGACTGAGATAATAACTTGTAGTTGGTTGATGCGAGGATTCTAACAACTCACATTCCTATTAGAGATACGCTATTACAAGGTATATATCACACGAGGACTGAGATAATAACTTGTAGTTGGCTGATGCGAGGATTCTAACGACTCACATTCAATTAGAGAAAGGATACATATAGGTATTACCAAAGAAAATGGTGACCCTAAGAGAATTACGTATGCAAGCAAAGCAGTTTGGTCTGCGAGGTATCTCGAGGCTCAACAAAGCCAGGCTCGGACAGGCAATATCTGAGGTTCGTGCCACCGAACGGCATAAGAGAATCGAACGAGCTGACCAAACGGGTAGGTTCCCAGCTCTTCGAGGTGATCCACACAAGCGTGCCCAACGTGCACATGAAACCAAACAGTTGGATGAGGAGGTTGATGCAAGCCTAAGGGCAAAAGCTGTCGAAGAACGGGCTATAGCAAACCCTCGAAGCCGTTTGCCTCATATGCGACGAGCTATCCGGCGATTTCAGCAAAAGCCGCGCAGTGAGCCATTGGAACGGAGTCTAGCTCGAGAGGCAGACACTATTCTCAATGAGAGAGATGGTACTCTCGAGGGGGAGGAGAAAGGTAGGCGCACTATTCAATGGCGCTTCTTCCAAGGTGTGGCAGGTGATTTGACGCCTAGGATCATGGCAAAGTTGACTGCAAATGTTGCTACGAGCTTCTACCTACGATATGGCTACTCCTATCGCATTCGCAACGTTAACGATGGGCGTATAATGCTCTTAATAATAATAATAATAATATGTAGATTTATATAGCGCTATATTCCTATAGTTCAAAGCGCTTCACATTCAATATAAAATAGAAATAATAAAATAAAATAAAAATAACATTAAATAAATAATAAAAATAACTAAAGTTCATACAAACGCTTGCTTAAAAAGAAATGTTTTTACATTAGACTTAAAATGTGAAAGTGAGCATGACCGCTTTTCCCCCATAGGAAGCGAGTTCCAAAGAGTAGGAGCTGTAATTTGAAACGCGCGGCTTCCATACGTCTTTAGGCGGTAGCATGGTACTTTAAGAAGATGCTTATTCGAGGAGCGAAGAGTTCTTACAGGTACATATTTATCGAGGAGGTCAGAAATATAATGAGGTGCCATGCCGTTAAGAGCCTTGTAGGTCAGCAGAAGTATTTTATAGGAGATTCGTTCTTTAACTGGTAGCCAGTGAAGTTGCTTCAAAATTGGCGTTATCCTATCAAACTTTCGGGTGCGTGTGACCAGGCGCGCTGCAGCATTTTGCACTCTCTGTAGTTTATCTATCAGATAAGTAGGAAGTCCTGTAAGCAATGAATTACAGTTGTCCAGTTTAGAAGATATAAAAGCATGCACTAGTGTCTCGGTATCCTTCTGGGAAAGGCAGTTCCTAATCTTAGCTATATTGCGGATATGATAAAAAGCTATTTTACACACATTTTGAACTTGTTGCTCTAAATTCATGGATTGGTCGAATATTACTCCTATATTCCTGGCTGAAGTTGATGGAGATATGATTGCATCAGCGACATTAACAACTTGTATTTGCGGGCGCGGGCGATGTTGAACACTTAGCACAAGGAGTTCCGTTTTTCCTCTATTCAGCTTTAATTTGTTACATAGCATCCAAGCATCAATGTCTCGAGAACCTGGGACTGTCTTCTCTAAGACAGTCCCAGGGTCTCCATGGGTGAATGTCCTTGGCGAGGCAGAGGAGTGGCTTGTCAATAAGGAGATAGATAGCTCGTTTGAACCCCGACAACATTGATCGCCCCAATACTCAGTGGGCATTCGTGCGTTGGATCCACGTGGATGTCAAAGTCGTGCTTGATCGTCAGCCCCTGTTGGGAACAGGCCCACTACCAGACTGGCTTCGTCAGAAAAAGAGAATGTTTGCCCTTGATCAATACAGGGATAACCTATGTTTGTGGCGCTGCCTTGCTTTATACAAAGGAGCACGCGCGGATAGGTGTTGCGACGAAGCTATAAGCCTTGCCCAAGATTTTTATCGTTCGGCTGTACCTACACCAGACGTTCCCAAGACTTCTCTAGACCAGCTGGAAAAGGTTGAGTTTCACTTTGGGATTGGCGTTCGGGTGTATGAACCTACGAAAGATGAACCTACGAAAGTCGTCACTTGGCATTTGACACGGCATGCAGCCCACTACAATCACGTGATGATAATAGGTATATACAACGGGCACGCCTTCTATATCAAGAACACTAGCAAACTAGGGCACACCTACGTATGTAACGATTGTAAGCAACAGTTCACAAACGCTTCAAACCTTCAACGCCATGCAGATCGTTGTAGTCGCGGTGAAACAAAGATCGTTTGCCCTGGAAAAGCAATCACAGTACCTCAATCTGCATTCGAAAAAGCCTTCTGGCCAGAGAGCAACTCTAACAAAGCTAGCAAAGCCGCTCTACGCTGGTTGAAACGCGAATCTGAAAGACTCCAGAAGCATATCCATCACGCAGCTTGTGGACATGGTGAAGAACGTTGGATCGAGGGAGCTCCTGTTGATGGCTACGAACCTCTTTCCAAAACCATCTTTCAATTCCATGGGTGCTACTACCACGGCTACCCAAAATGCTTCCCTCGAAGTAGAGATCTTTATCGTAAAACTTGTGAAAGAACAGCAAATCTCCGCAAGGCAGGCTATACAGTAGTGGAGGCCTGGGGCTGCTCCACAAAGAAGACTAACGAACCAGTTCCAACTCCAATACAAACTGCCTATCCACATGCCATAGTTTACGATTTCGAGGCCTATCTCGATAGAACAAAGGGTCGACAACCAACAGACCGCCTGACCATCGAAAACGTACACGTTCCCATATCGGTATCAATTGCCGACACATACAACCACACACCAACTTTCCTCTGTCGAGTCGATCCAAAGGAACTCGTAGCTGCCTTTGTCGAAGAACTCCAGCAAAGAGCAAAGGTAATCCGAGAAGTCGTTGCAGAACAGTTCTGTCCCAGGACACCCGAATTCTCTTTCGACACCCTATCAAAAGAACAACAAACGAAAATCAACGAATGGACCAACCAAGTACCTGTACTAGGATTCAACTCCGGGCGGTATGACCTCAATTTGTTCAGAAACCACTTTGTAGAAACTATTGCTGATACCTGCAAGAAGGTCCTGGTGGCAAAGAAGGCTAACGCCACTATGTTTCTCTTGACCCCAGAATTCCGTTTCCTCGATGTGATGAATTATCTTGGACCGGGCACTTCCTACGAGCGTTGGATCACCGCATATGGATGCGAGCTGCAGAAGAGTTTATTCCCATATGAGTGGTTCGATTCTCCCAACAAGTTGGACCACATCGGATTGCCAGACTATCAAGAGTGGGGATCAAAGCTAAAAGGAGGACACCTACTATCTAGGGCAGAGTTCGACGATTGTAAGCGCACCTTCCGTGATAAAGGAATGAAGATCTTTGTAGACTGGCTACGATACTACAACAACTTGGATGTAGTTCCCTTTCTAGAGGCTCTCGAGAAGATGCGCAATTTCTACCACGAGAAAGGTGTAGACATGTTAAAAGACGCCATATCTATTCCCGGAGTCTCACTACAGTTTCTTCTTCGAGGTAGTGTAGAACGCGGAGCTGAGTTGTATGCCCCAGGTGAGGAGGCCTATCATATGCTGAAAAATGCTGTTGTGGGAGGGCCAAGCATAGTGTTCACCAGACGTCATGAAGCAGGAGTAACTAAGATTCGCAGTCATCAGGGTGGAACCAAAATTTGTCGCAAGATTCTTGGATACGACGCCAATGCTCTAAACCTTTCTACTATGGCCATTGAAATGCCTTGTTGAAAAGAAGAGGTTGTACACTATGAAGAGCCAGGTCCAGCCTCCGAATGACTTACCGAATGTCTGCGTAATGGCACGTGGTTTGGATATGCGGAGGTAGACATCGAGATACCAAAAGCATTGTGGAAGAAATTTGAGGAGATGCCTCCCTTCTTCTACAACAAGAAAATCCCCAAGGAAGCAATTCCTCCACAAATGTTGGCCTACCTTGAGAAGACGGGTAGAAAGCGCGGCGATGAAAAGAAGCTAGTTGGGAGTCTCTCTGGAAAGAGGTTGCTGCTCTATGCTCCCCTTCTACTTTGGTATCTAGACCACAGAGCAGTCATCACTGCTGTCTACCGCACGATAGACTACGAACCTAAGAAAATCTTCGAATGGTTTGTGGACCAAGTCACCGAAGCGCGACGTACTGGAGATGTGGATAAAAGCAAAGCCTTGCTAGCGGATGTGTTCAAGCTACTAGGCAACAGTGCCTACGGAAAGATGATCGAAGATTTGGGGCGACAAACAAATGTCACCTATACCAAATACGAGATGGTTGTGGACAAAGCGTTGCGTAGTGTTTGGTTTTCAGACTTAGAGGAAGTTGGTGAGGCATACGAACTAGAGAGTCGAAAGAACCAGATCCGAATCGAACGCCCTTTCCAAGTAGGTATAGATGTGTACCAGCTTGCCAAACTTCGCATGCTCGAGTTCTACTATGACTTCCTTGACAAGTACATAGATCGCCAGGATTTCGAATACATACAGATGGATACGGACAGCGCGTACATTGCCATCTCTGGAAACAGCATCGACGAAGTGGTACGACCAGAATTGCACAAGGATTTCGCAGCCCACAGAAAAGAGTGGTTAGCTTGGGATAAGTGGAGCAGTCGTACACCAGGTCTCTTCAAACTCGAATTCGAAGGGCAGCGCGCCATTGCCCTATGCTCGAAAGCCTACTACGTCGATGCAGGTGCCAGCAGGAAATATTCCACCAAAGGTATGTCTAGGCGGCACAACGATGTTTCGTGGGATCGTTTCAAAGCAGCACTCCAAGGTAGTATCGACATATAGCAGAAAACCGCGGCTTTCGCCTACTGCCAGAAGGTATGGCAACTTATGAACAGCAGAAACTTGGGCTTTCAGCCTACTACGACAAAAGATGCGTTCTGCCAGATGGTATCCACACCGAGCCTATAGAGTACAGTCTAGCGTCTGGGTACGACTAGGATCCCTTTTGGTGGCAGTTCTGTATCCCTAGGTACCACTTGTAGCTCTTCCCGTACGAATCCGCGCTTAGGTTGTTTACCAACACCCAAATAGTACAGCACATGCTGTCCCGAAGATACTACACTTCGCGAAATACCATATGTATACAAACTCCAAACAGGATCAGTGGCTCTTCGTCTTTCACCCCCTTCCAATTCTCCTGGTGCATATAGATATCGAACTAGAACATCGAACGGTAGGCGCTTTTCTTCCAAGCCAACAGGTCGCGAATATGAAGGAGTTTTTATGTTTACTTGCTGTGCCAACACTGCATTCGAAGGCTCTTTTCCCGTAAGTCGAGTCACGTCGCTGTTCATAGCTTTGATAACCTCTGGAAGCCGCAACACCCATTCTCTACTACGCGCATCTGATCCTTCTGAAGCAAACACAATCTCCTGTGCATATCCAAACAACCTCTCAGCTAGTGTTCTATTTGCTCGCTCAACAAAGCTTTGTGCTCTATGGTTACCAGCCTCACCTCGTTGGACTTTCGTACCATAGCGTTCCAAGGTTTCAGACATATGCCTCATGAATTCTCTACCAGGATCGACTTGTAGCATTTTTGGCCATTCTAGTGGACTACGCTGGTAGATTCGCTCAAAAGCTGCAGCAACTTCACCACTATCTTTCGACGCCAAAGGCTCAGCCTCTTTACATCGAGAAGCCAGATCGATTACCACTAAAGCATATTTATAGAGCTTTCGTCCACGTCCAGGTCGGTCGTGAGGTAAAAAGATCAAATCAGCTTGGTGAACCTCATTTGGTTTCGATACAGTCCAATGTGGTCGTGGGACACGCCGAGGTGGGGGCAGGTATATTTGCCATAGGGCCTGCTTTTCGAGCCAAGCCCGGGCGACGTCCTCAGAGACCTTATCAGCATCAGCGAGCTTGTCAATTGCGGCCATCCCTTTCCAATAACCCCTTGGGCTGTAATATATCGCACCCAGATCTATAACCTTTTTTGACTTTTGTTTGGGTCGCGGACTTGGCTACGGCGCTGACCGCTTTGCCTAAAGCGCGCCGACCAAAACTTATGACCTTCGGCTCGAATCCTAGGAGTTCGCAGAATTTCGTCCCTTGAAAATCTATTTGATAACTACCGACGAGCTCGATCACCACTTTGTAACTCGTGAGGACAAAGATAATGGAAATGCTCTTCGAATCGTGATTATTCTTTTCATGGTCTGATGCAGGTGGCTGTTCAAGTCATCGTACGAATACATACCGCTCGGAAAGTCCACCTTCTTCCATGTATTACCGCCGTCAGGGCTGTATCTCACGCTGTCGTTTTGATACACAGAAGTGATGTTGTGCCAGGAGTATGTCATAGAAAGTTTATCGAGCGCTATCGAATGACTCATGTTAGACGGAAGTTGCAAGGTGGGAGTGTATTTAATTGTAAAGCTATCGGGTCGAGAGACCCCGACTTTCACCCGAGCCACAGATGAAATGTATAGCGCGCGTTTCATAGTGCCTATATTCTAAGTCGCATAATCGCGCAAGAGCGCTGAGAGCTGGGTGTTGGTGACCTCCCCGAGGTCGCGCAGCTTGTGCGCTATGTCAGAAACCTCTTGCCTCACTTGCCGACTCGTATTTCCGCCCTTTATTGACCCCCCGAGGATCTCAAGCCGATCGAGCAGGTCACCTGGACCGGTATAGTATATAGCCCCGCCCCGCTTGCGTCGCCCCCCTTGACCCTGCTGTGGTCGTATGGTCGCCCGACCCTGCTGAATAGCCTCCATCCTCTTGATATACCTTTTAGTAAGTAGGAGGGTGTTTTGAATTTCCTCTCTTTTCGAAGAACCAGCCTTTGACCGGCTCTTCTTCCCACCGAGTCTTTTATTCATTTTTGCTGCGGCGTCTCGAGCTTCCTGCTCAGCATCGTGTTGAAAGGCTTCCTTTGGTGTTGGTAGCCCTAACGTGGATAGCGTCTGCAGCTCTTTGGGAGTGAAGCCGTGGTCGACATCCACAACAGGTGCCGCAGGGGCGGGTAAGGCTTGCTGTGTGGGGGGCGCGGGCAGTGCCAGCACAAACGCTGGTGGCGCAGCGGCTTCGACCTCTTCGAGTTCCTTGATGATGGGCTCAAAGGCTTTCTTCTGTTTTTCATAAGTATCTTGCCTGGCGTGTTCCTCCTTCTTTGAGGTTCTATGAACAAGATTGACCATCTGCCCCGCCTCTATCTGAGGAAGAGCATATAGCTGAAAAGCTTCGAGGTCCATATCTATATTATAGAAGGAATAAGTGCAACTAAGCTGGAATAAAATCGGCTTAGTTATATATATATATAGCTATGGAGATTCCGAACTATGATGGTGGGAAGGACGCAATCACGAAGTATAAGCAGCTCTACCCTTATATGCCTAGCGAGCCTTTCCGAATGCTTATCGCTGCCCCCTCGGGAGGCGGGAAGACGAACTTGCTTATTCACATGCTCCGCGCCCCGCTTTTGTACTACGATAAGATATATCTGTACGCCCGCAATCTTGAACAAGAGAAGTATCGCGACCTTTGTGCCCTTTTCAGTGGGTTAAGTGAGGAGGTTGGGTACCCCATTCTGGAGGGCAGCAGCGACATCGACGATATCGTACCTCTAAAGGCCCTCGATCAAGAATCCCAGAAGGTTGTTATCTTTGACGACTTCATCACGGAAAAGAACCAGAAGCCCATTGTGGAATACTTCACGGCCGGCATAAGAACTGTAGCCCGATATACTTAGCGCAGACCTTCTTCGCCACCCCAAAGACGATTCGGTTAAATTGCTCGCATTACTATATAGCAGACTTCCCATCCAAACGTGAGAGGAGCTGTATTGGAAGCGAGCTTGGAGTGACACCTGAACAATACAATAAAGCGACCTGCCGGCCATTCTCCTTCATTTGTGTTGACAAGCCTATGAAACGGGTGACGCGGAACTTTCATGGGCCTCTTTAACACTGGGCAACCTGCAGGCCCACCGAGGCAAGCGGGAGTTGGCGGGACGGCCCACCATACCTTCACCTTCAACGCCTTTGGAATTCTACAGGAGAGAGCCTTGTGGCGTGGAACATCTAGGGCTCTGAAGCTGATCAACGGGCCCTATGCAAGCGATGGTTTCGAGCCAAAGCACCCAACATTCTACGCTATCGACCAGATTCCTCCTAGCACCCAAGAAACGGTGGTTCTCCACCTACCTGTTAGTGACGACATCAACCGGGGCGTGCGAGCAGGGCGGGTGTACACTCTAAGAATAGAAGTCTTCGCACCACCCGGAGTCCTTCTGCCCCTGACCGTCCCTCCGGTGCGGGGGAGCAGCCTTAAACAGGGCGTCATTGATGGGAAAGCGAATCAGCGGTACTCGGAGTCTACCCTAGAGACGGGTAGTGAGCCCGGTGTACAGTCGTATATCTTATCTCACAACTCCTCCACTCCCCAGAAAGTACAGATATACGCCTTCGGTATTGAGGGAGAGAACTTTTAGGTGTCAAAATTGTTTGAACATATTATATATCGTTATGGAATCTGAGCTTTACCCCGCACTCTCCTCCAATGATGAGGGGCAAGCGTTTCGCCTCCAAAAAATCTGTGACGTGCAGGCCTACCTCGAGAACGCTGTAAAGGCTTCCGCGGGTATCCGCCTGTGCTCTTCTTCGCGTGTTCGCTATGATCACCGGGAGTCTGAGCGTTGTGCTCGGCATTTCCGGCCTAGCCACCAGCCTTTCCGGTCTCGGGATCGTGGTTGGGGTCCCCTTGGGGGGCGGTGGTGGCCTCTTGGGGCTCATCTCGGTCTCTTCAACCGCCGCTTCCAAGCGACTCGCTCAGAAATTGATCAAGCACGAGCAAACGATGGCTTTTGGTAAGGCTAAATTAAACACGGTGTGTGACCTAGTCTCTAAGGCCCTCCAGGACAATAATATTGACGATCGAGAGTTCACACTCATCCTCTCAGAGCTCGACAAATACGAGGTGATGAGAGGGGCGATTCGTCAAAAAACGTGGGGCACGAAAGAAACCCTGGCCGACTTGAGAGCCCGCATTCGCGGGGAAGTAGCGGAAGAACTGCGAAACAAGCTCGTTTAATTATTGAGCGGGGGAGTGGTCGGTTTTATTTACATTATGAAACCTATTAACAGCTGTCGGCGGCGTCCTGCTCTATCCAATCGCGAATGCGGTCCCAGATCCTATCGTACTTCTTTTGTGTCCTAAAGCCGAGTTCTATTTCGCCACATAGGGCCGCCCGCTCATGATCTCCGCGGAGCTCAAACATTTTTCGGAATTGGAATGGAAGCTTTGGGAGCCGCTGTTCGTCACAAGATAAAGTAAAGGCGCGTACGATCTGGCCAAATAGGTTAAGAATCGACTCCTGCTCGAGTTGGTCAATCCATCCGAATCGGCTATAACTCAAGAATTTTGTGGGGTGGCTCATATTTTTACAACGGTGGTGTGTGGGAGGGAGCTGCTCTGGCTCTGGCTCGTCTAGCTCGTATGTCGTGCCCGCCGTGTTAGGCACCTCTGGCTTGTATGACGACGACCTAAGAAGATCGCCCCCAGTCGCCCCATTGAGAATCTCGTAGGGGTCATCTACTAATTTTTGGTGGTCGCACACGTCGGGCCTCGGTTCACCCATCATGAGAGAGTAGTACTGCTCGTCATCTAATGTTCCTGGGTTCATATCTGCTGCGGTAGGAGCCCTCGAGTTGAATAGCTCATCCATTTTTGCCGTATACCCCCGGGGCTTTTATCTCTAATGGTATTTAAATTCTGCGCCTAAGTCGTAGAATGCTTTCGCATATACTTATACTAGCCCCCCTCTAATAGGACAGAAAGGGGAGTAAGTACATCGATAAACCCTTGAAGCAATTTTGCGGGGCTATTTAATATAACGTATTAATATAAAATGGGAATTTTCAATGATTTGGATGATAAAGAACAAGATCTGAAAGAAGGGTCAAATGGTGATAGAGGTGACCCAGGTATCCAAGGCCCAAAAGGAGATAAAGACGTCCAAGGATCAAAAGGTGATAGAGGTGACCCGGGTCTCCAAGGTCCAATAGGAGATACTGGTATTCAAGGCATTCAAGGACTAAAAGGTGATAAGGGCGATAGGGGAGATATTAGACCGACTGGACCACGTGGTTTACCAGGAGATGCTGATGCCCAAGGGTCCAGCGTTACGTACAGCAACCTAACATTCAATTGTGGTAAATTCCTTATGAAGCCTAGTAATTGGGCGTCATCAAGCAGTGTAACCTCGTTCTTAATCATTAAAGATGCATACTCAGTGGGTGGGGTTACTCCGGAGCATCAAGGATTTAATATCAGTGAAACGTTTCCATTCCAATCGGTAGGAAAGTTAACCATGACTCTACCAATCAACGACGATCCAAACATCGGATTAAAAAGTAATAGCGTATATACGATTAGACGCGAAGTTTATGCAAATCTTGGAACCATAACATTAGGCTCTTTATCAATTGAGCAAAGCTTAGGATTCGTATCAAACACAGAAAAAAGTGGAAGAATAGGATCCTCATATGCGGCTTTTAGAGAGCTTAGCATAACCACGAGTACCCATACAGGTAAACTATCCTTCACAGTCACACATGATCAATCGTTTAATCAAATAATGGCTATATACGTTGCCATTATTACTGGAGCATTAAATGTAAACACTTTCGTGAATCCTGCTGTCTTCGATGATAATGAGTACATTATTGAACAAAGGGTGCACGAATTGGTTCCTATCAAGATAGTCACTTATATAGCAAAGGAAATTTCGAATTTATGGAGCCACGCAGACATGGAATGGGGAGACATACCACGTTTCTCCATCATAATATCTCCCAAGAGTACGACACATTTAATTCGATTGTCGTGTACGATTTACCTTGGATGTGACACAGGAGGAGCTAATATATGGTTTCGATGGGTTGTAACTACGGGTCGAGGACTACTGTCTTACGCCTGTGTGAATTCATTACCAAATAGTATCATTCAAACCCGTAACAGAGCTAGCTTCGGCTCACAATTAGCAATCAATCAAGAAACTCTTGCCTGTGTCCCATATGGGATTCCATATTCCATTCGATAAAACCCCACACACATATAAATTACAGATAAAAGTGAAAGACACAGGAACTGTTACGATCAATAAGATATACAATGATGGAAATGCTCCATGGAATAGTTATATATGTTACCTCAACTATAGTCGTAGAGGAAGTCTCTGGGATAACAATGAGTTATGCTAGTAATGGGATGTAATATGTACATCAGAATGATATAACAAATGGGAGTTCAAAGCTAGCTGAACCTTAATACTATTTAGGTCTTGTAGCTCTTCCTCTAGCTTTTCGGTAGTCTGCCTACGCACACGTAATTCTCTTAGGGTAACCATCTTCTTTGGTAATACCTATACCTAGCGTAGCTCTAATTGAATGTTAAGGTCGGTTCGCATATACCTATATATATCGTTTCTCTAATTGGATGAACTACAAGTTATTATCTCAGGCATCGTGTGATATATACCTATACCTCGCGTATCTCTAATTGGAATCCTAGTAGTATTGTCGGTAGGTAAAATGATACCCGGTATACAGCCTATCTACAAACGTTCGATGGCCCCCCGACCTCAATATCTTTGCTGAAATTTTGACCGCAATAGTGTTGAGAGCAGTACCAAATTTCGTCATGTATGGTATTTCCAGAGATAGAAAGTTGAGATTTTGTACAAAAGAACATCTATTGTGGTCAAAATTTCAACAAAAGAATCTTTGGGAGGGGGACATCGAACGTTTGTAGATAGCTGGATAGGTGGTATCATTTTAACTCTGGCTATACTACTCAGCGACCTTCTTTGTTATATGTCTTTGTTAGCTTTTTTCAACCGTGACCCTGCACAAAACACAATAGAAATTCCAATGTGTTAATCAATCAGCCAATAGAAACGTGTGAGTTCAGTCGTTCAGGGGACGCTAATGAACTATGACCCTACACAATCTTTTGTCTTGCCCCCTTCCAACATAAATCGCAGCGCCTTTGTTAGCCCCTTTGAAGTTTGCCGGGTTTCATAACCATTCCACTCTATTAACTATGAGTTAAATAAATGGTTTGAAACCGATGGATTAATCTTTGGCTGGCGATACATTCGAAATCCGTTTCGTTCTACACGGATCTAATGAAAGATGGCAGAGGAAGCCAAGAATGTACGAAGATCATCAAGATTCACCAGGAAAAGAAACGAATTCCTGAGATCTGTCCACGACAGAAGAAGCGTAGAGATAGTTGAACTCAATTACAGCCAGCTCGTCGAGGCGTGGAATCTTCTCGAAGGTAAACATGATATCTATACTATGTATGTCACTGACGACGAAACGGACGCCGCAGAAAAGTGGATAAGTGAACTACAAGTTGCATTTACAAAAGCCACAAATTTCAAAATTGAATATGTTAGTGATATCAAAATGACGGAATCTAGAGCGCGCGCACAAGCCGAGCGTGACGAAATAACGAGGAAAAAGCAGGAGCGAAAGCAACGAATGATGGGACAAGCTCTAATTAAGCGAGAAACCGCGCGCTCAGCATTTGACACTTTGAGCAGTAGCATTATGCATGTTATGGAAGCTGTAGCGCTACTATTTCACTCATGAAAAGGCTTCAAAAGCAAATTGAAGAGGCATTTGCTGAATGCAAGCAAACACATAACACGTGCTAGAATTTCTCAACAGAGAAGCAGCAGGGGCAGAATTGCCATGGATGACCAGTGTTCAAGCACGGTATCACGAATTAACTGAGATACTCGAAATTCACTTAAACAGTGAAGAAAGTAAGACTGACCCCAAAGTTGATGGAGTTGCTAAACAAAGCAATATCCAATTAGAGAAAATTAAGATGCCTCATTTCGAGGGCGACATAAGAGAATACCCGCAATTCAAAAAGGATTTTGAAAAACAAGTCATGCCAGGATTATCCGCAGTCACCGCCCCTTACACATTACGCTCATGTATTGCTAAGGACACATTTGCCCAGGTGAAAAGCGTCGACGATGATATAGACGAGATGTGGAAGCGATTAGATGAGAAATTCGGTGACCCAGCAAGAGTTGTGGATGCAATAATGAATGATATAAAACGGTTTAGAACCCTTAGGGAAGAGGAGAGTAAGAGATTCATAGAATTTGTTTCTTTTGTCGAGGACAGTTATCGAGATCTCAAGCGACTCAACCTTGAGAGAGAAATTACCACAACAAGTTCTGTGAGCGTTATCGAAGGTAAGCTCCCTTGTGATACAAGAAAGGAATGGGCTAAAGTCATCAGCCAGGACAACACCGATGTCGACTTGACAAACAAATTCCCCAGTCTTCTGAGATTTTTGTTGAGTCAAAGGCGGGCAATAGAATACGACACGGCTGATTTGAGAATAGCAAGTGCGCGAGGAACATCTAACCATACAATGGGGAATGGATATAATGAGAATGGGAACAAGACACAGAGCAAATGTTTGTTTCATGAGAACGGCAAACATCCCACGGGCGAATGTCGTATTTATCTATCGAAACCGATCAATGAGCGAATTGAAATGTTGAAATAAAGGGGCGCGTGTTGGAGTTGTTTAAAGCGCGGACACAGACAATCAAGTTGTAGAATGAAACGCACATGCAGCGAGAACGGATGCACAAAAACACACCACGTGTAGTAATTGCATAAGAGCGTGCCACGTGAAAGGGGTAAGCATTGAAGATTTCTACAATATAGAAAATCTAAGCATCGAATGCAAACCTAAATGCGGTAGCTGTAAATGCGGCAAATGCGCGCTCGGGAGCAAGAATTATACTATCAAAGAAGAGAAGGAATTAGAGCTAATCAAAAAAAATCTCCAGTTTGACCCGAACGAATATTGCTGGATAGCTGAGTATCCATGGATTAAAGATGCATATGATCTTCCCGACAATAAGCGGGCAGCGATGGCGATGTTGATGTTCACTGAGAGACGATTAAACAAAAATCCACAACACGCCGAAGTTTATGGCCAACAAATCGAGGATATGATCTCTAGAAAAGTCGCTCGCAAACTCACTAAGGAAGAACTTAATAACTACAAAGGGCCTGTACACTATATTTCGCATCATGAAGTTTTGAAAGCGGAATCCAAATCCACACCGGTTCGCATAGTTTTCAATAGCAGCGCGAACTTCATGGGGCACGTACTAAATGAGTACTGGGCGAAGGGTCCAGATTTGTTGAACAGCCTCGTCGGAATTCTCATACGGTTTAGAGAAGAAGAGGTAGCCCTGATCGGTGATATAAGGAAGATGTATCACACAATCAAGACGAAGCCCGGAATTGATCATCATGTCCACAGATTTCTATGGCGGAACATGGACACCACTAAGGAACCAGATACCTACGTCATCCAAAGGGTATCGTTTGGCGATAGACCGTCAGGCACAATTGGTACCGTTGCTCTTCGAAAAACAGCCGACTTGGGAAAAGACCGGTACCCAGACGCAGCAAAAATCGTCCTCAACAACACATATATGGACGACATTATAGAAAGCACAAAGGACTCGAAGACTGCAACTAAGCTTACTAAAGAAATAGAGAGTCTAATTGACAAAGGAGGGTTTAAAGTAAAGGGTTGGATTCTCTCCGGCAATCCAGATACTGAGGGAAAGACAACAATGCCCAATGAACCGAATGGAGCGGTAGAAAAGGTGCTGGGAATCAGATGGGAACCAGTTCAAGATAATCTTATTTACGAAGTGAAGCTTACATCCTCTAAAAGGAAACCGAAGACGAAGAAAACAAACATCACATATGAGAACACTGATTTAATCCCGAAACAGCTTACGAAACGCCTGATATTGTCACAAATTAACAGTATCTACGACCCCCTTGGACTAGCCGGTCCATTCACTGTTCGAGACAAAATCCTGATGAGAGAGATATGGAGCAGTGACGAGAAATTAGATTGGGACGACCCGATCCCGGAAGAACAAAAACAACATTGGGTAGAGTTCTTCAAAGATCTTCTCAACATGGATGATGTGAAATTCAAGAGATGTATGAAACCCAAAAATGCGATCGGCGATCCAATATTAGTCATATTCAGCGATGGATCAAGTCAAGCATACGCTGCGTGCGCCTACGTAAGGTGGGAAATACGAAAGCCATCTCATCTTATCAAAAAATCGTCTGGCACCAATAAAGAAAATATCCATTGATAGAATAGAATTATGTGCCGCAGTTCTAAACAAACGACTCAAGGTACTTTCGCAACAGCAGTGCAGATACAAATTTAAGAAATGCTATCACATCGTAGATTCACAGATCGTGCACGCCATGATTCAGAAGAATTCGTATGGATTCAACACATTTGCAGCCACGAGAATCGGAGAGATTCAAGAAGGAACAAACCCAAACGACTGGTATTGGGTGGAAAGTAAGCACAATATTGCTGATTGTTTAACGAGAGGGAAGAAGCCAGAAGAGATTAGTCTTGACAGCGTATGGCAAAATGGTCCTACATTTCTTAGCCTAGAGGAGGAGGAATGGCCGATCGCCAGAGATTACAACAAAACACAAGATCTACCCGAAAGGATAAAGACTAAAGCAGCTCTCACTGTAAAAACAGACCCAAATGACAACTTAGCGGCAAGGATCCACATCGAGAAGTATTCGAGCTATCAAAAACTATTGCGAGTTACCGCAAAAGTTATTTCTATGTACGAAAAGAACCCAAGACCATCATTCACAAACGCCACAAAACCTTTGACGACAGATGACGTTGCGAAAGCTGAAGTATTCTGGATCAAGGAAGCCCAAAGGACCTTACATAAAGACACGAAGAGCGGAAAATTCAAACGCTTATCTCCTCGTCGTCGAGAAGATGGAATATACGTTGTGGGAGGACGCTGTGAAAAATGGATGGAGATGAGTTATGACAAGAATGAATTGATACTATTACCTCATACCCATCGCTTTGCACGACTGTACACAGAATACATTCACAACAAGGGACACCATGGGGTATTGACGACAGCCAGTAAAGTACGCGCTCGATTTTGGATAACGAAATTACTGAATAATCCATCAAATTCAATTGTGTTACATGCAAGAAATTGGATAAGAAGCTATGTGAACAAGAAATGGGCAAACTTCCTGAGGAGAGATTGAAACCCGCTCCGCCATGGTACTGCACCGGCATCGATCTATTCGGTCCATTTACGATTCGTGACGAAGTCAAAAGGCGCACAACAGGAAAAGCATATGGAATCATCTCTAACTGCTTGGGAACAAGAGCAGTTCACATTGATCTGGCGCCAAATTATAGCACCGAAAAATTCCTGATGGTTCTGAGACGTTTCCTGTCGCTAAGAGGTTATCCATCCCTGCTATATTCAGATAATGGTTCTCAACTAGTTGCAGCCAACAACTGAAGAACTTCAAAAAATCACCGAAGGATGGAAATGGAGTGAGCTCGAAGCATTCGGTATAACTGAAGGACTACAATGGAAGTTTACTTCTGCTGATGCACCCTGGCAAAATGGAGTCACTGAAGCTTTAATAAAATCTATCAAACGATCTATCACTGGAGCAATTGGAGAAAGCATCCTAACATATTCAGAAATGCAAACCGTCATATTTGAAATAGCCAACTTAATAAACGAGAGACCGATTGGAAGGCATCCCACCTCACCAGAAGACGAAAGCTATCTATGCCCTAATGACCTTCTTTTAGGAAGATGTACATCCAGGATTCCTAGCGGACCCTTTAGCGACAACGCAAGTCCCCGTCACCGATTTGAATTCATACAACAGCTAGTAAACCACTTCTGGAAGAAATGGACGCGAGACTTTTTTCCTAGTCTCATCATAAGACAGAAATGGCACACAGCACACCGTAACGTGACGCCAGGTGACATTGTACTTATACAAGACTCCAACATAGTTAGAGGACAATGGAGACTCGGAAAAGTGTCAAAGGTGTACCCAGATTCGTATGGAAACGTCCGATGAGTTGAAATCCAATACAAAAACCCTACACCAGAAGAACAAGTGACTAAATATCAAGGAAAGGGCTACGTCACAGTAAGTCGGCCTGTGCAGAGGTTGGTTGTACTAATCCCAAGCGAAGACAGTAGTGATCCTAAGAAACTGAACAAAACAAAGTGAACATTAATTGAACTTTATACTCATGAACTTTTAACCTCTATACTGAACTGTAATATTTGTACCTTTTTCTTAACGCCGGGGGGGGAGTGTATCGTTCTAAATGATATGAATTTTGATTGATGACATCATAAGATTTGACACTAATTAAAAAGACACTATCGCTGGCTAAATGATGAGCAAGAACGCCACCGGGTAAATATTTCTCTGTTTTTGAACATAATGAATTGTACTTTGATTGAAACCGTTCACAGACTGACGTCTCATGTTTGTAACTTTAATTATTTCAGATTTCAAACTTCCTCCCTATTCCTATCAACTACTAATAACTTGTTAAGTTAAATAAATGGTTTGGCTGGCGATACATTCACTGTCTGAACGATTTATCCGGCAACAACAACTCATCCAGTGTTCTGTGATAGCTCAGTATGTGTAGGTTTACTGATATGAAATTATAAACAACTACGACAGTACCTTTTTGATCACTTACTCGTAAATGTTTTGACAGTACGACATTTCGCTTTACTAGCCGCTGAAAGAACTAGTACTCAGTATGCAAAGGAGCCAACAACAGCACCGGCACACGCTAAATAGGCTTGAATTTCATGGTTGTTCGTGACGGTGATCCACTGTCAAGCAAACGAGCAGCCTCTGTAGTTATATTCCTTGAAAAGAACTCGGCTTCTGAGAATAATTGCAACTAATTTATGCATCGTGAAACGGCTATCTGCTACGTCATCAGTATGGAATTTTCTGCATCGCTCCCCAGATGTCTCTTTCGCGAGTGGGGAGCGATCATAAGAGTCGGCTGGTTTCCCAGGCTAGCGGGCCACCATTGTCTAACATCTGCCCGCCCGCCCGCCAAATATACAAAGTATTTGTCAACTGTGTATGAACCGCAAACTGGTCTATAAATACAATAACCTATTTGTGGTGTCGAAATATGCCCTAATATTTCGTCCGCGGACATTTCTAATCCGAGAAGAGAACAGTTCCCGACAACGAAGCTCGAGGGAAACTGAGCTTCGAGGATCAGGTAATGTCCAAGGACAAATATCGGGGCATATTTCGACGCCACAATGTAGGTTATTGTCGTTATGATCCTTCAAATATTTTATTGACGCGCGCTTTTTCGCTCACAGGGGGTGTATTCGCTGATATTTCCAGCTCGCGGAGAGAAAATATCGGGTCACGTGACGCATTCAACCAATTACGCACGGGAGAAAATATTTTTGATGGGTTTTTATCGCTGATATTTGTCGTCTGGCGGAGAGAAAATAAGGTGACACATTCCACCAATCACGCGCGCGAGAAAATATTTGATGGATTATAATAGTTAATTATTGGTGATTATCCTTGGTTAGGAGTGGTTAATATTTCGATATTGGGTATTTTATGTTACGAATGTTTGTTGTGGTTTAGTTTTACAAGTAGGTTACATTTCAACCTCGTCCCCAGGGTCTTCTCGGTCAGATCCAAGATGGCGGCTACCCGAGAGAAGACCCTGGTAAAGGCTGAACTGTCTTCTCTCGGGTAGCCGCCATCTTGGATCTGACCGAGAAGACCCTGGGGACGAGGTTGGTTACATTTTTCTGTTAGAGTTGGTGGATCAACACGTGTATGCATGTCTCCGAAAAACAAATTAGGATAACTTAAGTGCCACTACGATCAAATTTTGACATATCAATGTTTTTACATATTACCAGTTTAAACCGTTTTTCGATACGACGACAGGAAGTCTTATTTTTTGAATTCCGAATATTGAATCTAAACGTCCGCCATTACTAGAGGTCGTTCCCTTTGTTCAACTTTATACACCGGTTATTTAGCGGAAGTGATGTCATACACTCAACGCTCGCCTGCATAACGCAACGCATTGGAGGCATATTTCTACTAAAAACGTCTTCACGTACACAAGAAGAAAACTATCTTTGCGAGGTTGGCTAATTTTTTATGCACACTATTTCGCGCTTAAGTAAAGTGTATGACATCACTTCCGTTGAATAACGAGAACAGCTTCCAGTAATGGCGCATTTTACCGGTAAACTCTAATATTTTTAGATTTTTCCCCGCGAATAAATGCGTTTCCTAAATGTGTTTTTTTCCACGAATAAATACTTATTTAAAAACAGAGGAGATAATAGCCTGTAACGTGTGTCCAGTGTTCGCACTCTAGCAAAAGAAATATTAACATGCAATAAGGTGTACATGGTCTATAAAACAATGAAACCTGGTTCTATAAATAGTCCAAGGTGTAAACATATGCCAACTCAAAGAAATGGTATGTGAGATGGACGCTACGGGTAATGATCTCCTGGGTATTTAAAGTGCCCCTAACCCCATTTTAGTTTTATTTATTTTGAAAGGCTATTTGAAAACTGAGGACGAATGGAAAAAAATGAAATCAGTACAATCCCTGATTTTTAAATCGTGATTAAAGTCCCGGAAATTTTGTTTCACGATCGCACAGTTTGGGATCTTGGTCGAGTGACGTAAGATGAGGAAAAAAGCCATTCATTGTTCACTCTTGCTCGTGTTGTAGCTCCTATTGTTATGGATTCCCAATCTTACGTCGCACACAATGCACGATGTACTAGACCCATGCACTGCCGCTCGGTCGTGAAAAGCCGAGCCGGGTCGCTTTTTGCCTTATTAACCAACTGGAACAGGTTGTTGACAATCCCCGGCGAGGATTCACACAAAAACAAAACTTTTTTTCACAGAATTACTCTAAAGATTTTTTGGGGTTAGGAACACTTTAATGTAAAAAGCGTATTATAATAAGGACAAGTGTTTGACGTTCTTTAGCATATATCAATTATTAGAATATTGTTTTTCGTCAAGAAGTTGTGCATGTTCAGAAATCTTTTGCAATTTCAAATTATAGTGACGTTTTTGATCTAAATGTCAACAACTAACACTGGGAAAATCTGACCATTTACAAACTTAGTAAAAAGTATGTAAAATGTGAACATCTCTCTTGTAAATTTGTACAGTTACAGACATTGTACAGAAATTTTAAGGGAAGGTACGTTTTTATCAGGGGGTGGGCTGGGGGATCTGTACTAAATATCTTAAAATTTTCCTTGCCCATCCCCTGTACAAATCATTTTCATGACTGACCCTCTCCTTTACAATCTGACGAAACTCGATTTTTGGAGGGTTTTTCATGATACCCTTACTTGTCGGGTTAAAAGAAGGAACATCCGTGAAAATGACCATTTCCTCTCGTGATTCGTCATTTAAGATTTCCTTTACAAACCTAACACCAATGGAATTATATTGATAGCAGAACTTAAACACATTCAATAAGTGGGAATGAAAAAACCTTTGTCTCTCCCCCTGTTAGAAAAAAGTAAAGGCTTGGCCCTCCACAAATGTTCAATATTATATTTATGACCCTCCCCTATCGAGCCCCAGCACACCCCCTGATAAGAAACGTACCTTCCCTAAACAAACCGTCTGTCAAATTCAAACAAAGTCTGTAAAAGCATCAGTTTTACAAACATTTTTAACTGTATACATGTCTGTAAAATGTCAGTAAATGTACAGAGGTCAAAATTTACAAGACAAAACAAAACATTACAAAACAGTTTACCGATATTTTACAGTTCTTAAAGTCTATAAATGCAGTAAATGGTTAGATGTCCAATGTAAACGCAAGTCTAATGGCAACTTTGTTATAATGTTCGAGTATTCTTTTAATGGTCTATCGAAAGCACATGCATTTCTGTTTCAAAAGAATATAAAAAAAGTGAGTATTGACAAGCTTGCCAGTGCCGTCTTCCCAGAAAACCATTTGGTTGTATCGTATATGGTATACTTTTTACCTGACAACCTCTTTTCAATTGCCCACTTTAGAAACGAGTAGGGGGCTGGGGCGAGTTCGGTTTCGCAAAGGCGCTTGGGAGTGTTATAGACCGAATGGGAAGGCTAAGCTTTGTAGCTAAACAGTTAAAGGGGAACTGAACCCTAAAATCAACCCAACGTCTATACAAAGATGTATTCGGCGAAAGAAATAAGTTCTGCTATTTTATTTTTCTGTGTTGCGCGTCTGTGAAGAGAAAAATCTATATTGTGTGGCGGCTCAATTCAGTGCAAATTTCCCCATATCGTACGTCACATACCAAGGAAAAACGATCACACCTCTAGCACAAAGAAAACAATGTCCGCAATTAGAAGCCGTTGGTCCCACTTTTCAATGTCGGGGATAGCATGGCAAAACTAATTTATTCCCCGTAACGACGTCACAAATTACAAGTCGAGTCGTCTGTACATATACATAGTTGTGAGGAAGGTTTTCGGATTTTCTCTTCCTAGCCGCGCAACACAAAAAATAAAATAGCAGAGCTTATTTCTTTCGAATACATCTTTGTACAGACATTGGGTTGATTTTATTAGGGTTCAGGTCCCCTTTAAGGTGGTGTTCGCACAGATGACAAACCTGTAGAGACCAAGCAGCCTGTGGGACAAAGTGTGATAATGTAGTTAAGATTAAGTGTACATATGTATGCGTATAGTGATGAGCACTACGACCCTGGAAGGGTTTAGGTTCTCCCTTCATGTAGGCAGACATGAATTACTACAAAATTGTATTGTGTTCTATATATTGTATTGTGTATGTCGTTCTATTGTTTTGTATTGTGTTAATTCTATTGTATTTTGATAGTAATTCATGTGTTGCCTACATGAAGGGACTATGCACCGGGTTTTGCGATGAGTTGATTTCTAGCTGTCCTTGTTCATCAGACTTTATCACCTTGATATTTTCTCATTTTCAACCACAATTCTTTTTCACCTTATTATACCTATCTATGGGCCTTATTTATTATACCTATCTATGGGCAAAAATCGAAAAACGAACGGACAAGAAATTACGGCCTAAGAATTTCACCTAGAAAAGAATAATGTAGAAAATTCGGAAACCTGGCTCACTCGCTTGCGTTTAATTATCTGTTACTAGCTGTTCAAATTTTGGAATCGCACTATCGGTTAAACTTGCCTCGCATATAAAACTCAAGCACTGGAACGGCCGTCCTTTACTCTCTACCAGAAATCCCCTGGATTTCCGACGATGGAGGACGTCTGGTTTGGAATGAGTCAGCCGGTTTCCTTTTCTAATCAATGGAAAGGATGGAAGTTGTGGCAGTCAGTAAAATTTGCCTCCCAGTGAACGTACCGTGCTCTGTCACGGTGGTCGAGACATGGTAGTCTGGGTTCAATTTCCAAACATACTGCAACTCGGTTGGTATCTCGTTCGCTCTTGCTCCATGCCTTTTCACTAGTTCTCTTAGGGTGCGTTCGATTGACTGTATTCCGGAATAAGAATACACAGAATGATCACTACAAATCGCTTATACTGGGATTTTGTAGCCACTGGAATACTAATTATACCCTAAATATCATATATCAGCAAGAATTTGTAGCATATGCCTCAACCAGTGATTTCCAGAGACTATTCCATCTATTCTTATTCCGGAATACGGTCAATCGAACGCACCCTTAATTTCTTACCTCCAGAAAAACCAACACGCCTAATTCTAATTTAGCAGGGATCTAGTCTAGATAGCCATGTTTTTTTTTAGATTTCATTTCTTTTTCAGCTAAGCATACCTGCCAACCGTACCCCCGGAGTTCTAAAATCTGGAGAATGTTGTCGAGGCTTTGTCATGATGTAATGATTCCCAAATTTTTCCGAAGATACCCCAATTGTGTTCCGAAGACTTTCCGAAAGCTCTCGGAAAACGCAACTCAGAGTCTCGAGCCTGAAAAACGGCGAACTCAATCCATAAAATGGCTAAAAATCGCGAGATTTGAGGCTCTAACCGGGAGATGAGGTCCAAAATCTGGAGTCTCCCGCATATAAACCGGAAGAATTGGCAGGTATGGCTAAGTGTAGTAAGATGCATTTTGGGGTCTCAGTTGGACCATTGTAACTGATGAGACAATATCGAGAAATCCTCAGTCAATCAAAAATAGTCTCTTCGGAACGGTTACTTTTCGGAGTATCATCAATTATCCTGATTCCTGAATGATCGGAACGTTTTCCCAGCAATAAGGTCAGGTTGTAAAATGCAATTATTACGAGCTAATGTCCAGTCAGGGGTCAGTCAAGATATTCCTAAGGGGTTAATGATAAAGGAAATTGTCCCGAAAATATAATAATTTCCATAAACGATATTTTTGGGCTTTTGTAATATTTCCTGTCCTCGAATTATCGGCAATTTTTTTTATAAAACTCTGAATTTCAAGCGAGACCTGAAACAACCATGGGGGCTGATCAAAGCGAGGTCTCGGCTAATTCACAGATCGAATTGGAATTTAGCGTGTTGGATTTTTGGGAGGAAAACCGGAGAACCCGGACAAAAATCCTCGGAGCAAGGGCGAGATACCAACAAACTCAACTCACATGTAGCGCCGTGTCCGGGAATCGAACCTGGGCCATGCACAGAGGTGAGAGGCGAAGCCAACCTCGTGACCAGGATCCAAGATGGCGGCTACTCCGAGAGATGACCCTGGTAAAGGCCGAACTATGACGTATTCTGATTGGCTCTTCGGTTATGACGCAAAGGTTGTTCTGACAATGCTTTTTATTGGCCAAACGGGCTGAGACCACGGAGATGATTCATATATAGTTTACAGGGGCTATGTCATGGTACTGCGCATGTATCGAGTAATCGCTCGTTTAGTGGAGTTAAACTTCCCGGCCTCAATGCTTGATTGAAAGGATTTTCAATATTTTCCCTGGAGACTGACCCTAACCGGTCACTAAACAAAATCTTACCCACCTAGAGCTAGGGTTCTCAAGAAAAACGTCTCAAGAAAATGGTGAGGTAAAAACATTTTGAGAGATTTTTTGGACCTCGAACCCCGCTGCCTAAATCAAACGTCGCAACCACTACACTAAACAGCCATCGTCGCTCAAATGCTGCTAATTTATGTTAATTTATATGGTCATTTCATCAATTAATTAAGTGAGCGATTCCTCTCCTTTGGAACTCTAGTCTTTCGGAGTAGCCGCCATCTTGGATCTGACCGAGAAGACCCTGGTGGTCACGAGGTTGAGCGAAGCAACCACTGCACCACCCCGGCTCCGAAGTAACTGTTTTTCCCTCCGTTGCTGTCATGTTTTCGTCATGAGACGTTGCAGGTATGGTAAGATCCCTCCAAATAAAATTCAAATAAAAAGGCCGTAATTCGGAGTAACGTTTTGCATTGCGAGGGCTCGCGGCGTCAAAATGAATTAAAGTGCCTATCACCCTTTTGCAATTTTGATAGCTTATGAACCTCCGAAAAGTTTTCAGTACTTCTGTGAAGAAAGTTTTGGTTTAAAGTGAATAATTTATGTTCTAAGCTTGTTTGAAATCGTGTAAATGTGACCTTTCCTGACCCATGACCGCGTAAGTAAAAGCCTGGGTCGAAACCTGGGTAGACGTCATCTTGACGTCATATAATTAATTCGGCTTTGCAATCATTTGAAGAAATACTTAACATGTTGACTAAAATGACTTTTTTCTTTACTAATAACTCACAAACTGTGTATATTTTCTATGCATCGATGTTGTTGTGATAAAAAGGCGCCATGGACAATAATGCATTAATGAGATGACGTCTACCCAGGTTTCGACCCAGGCTTTTGCTTACGCGGTCATGGGTCAGGAAAGGTCACATTTACACGATTTCAAACAAGCGTAGAACATAAAGTATTCACTTTAAACAAAAACTTTCTTCACAGAAGTACTCAAAACTTTTCGGAGGTTCAAAAGCTATCAAAGTTGCAAAAGGGTGATGGCACTTTAAACGTTCAATGTTAAGCAATTGCATATATCAAGGTAGCTCTGCTATACATGTAAAATACTTAAGTTAAAACAATGATAAGGCCGAACTGATAAAATTACACCTGAAACTGTGCTTCCAGGTATTAATGTAGTTTGTGGCAAAATATATTTTAATTCAGAAAACATCCTCACTAAATTATATTACGTATATGATCCGATTTTGACATTTTGACCCTTAATGAAATGTATGCATTATGCCGAGCCCTTGTAGTTATTTGGGTAGCGACGATCTCACAGTCCAAAGCGATAACCTGGAGCAGTCTTAACAAACACTACCCCCAAAAAATAGCAAATCACCTGAGTGATCTAAAGGAATTCATTCCTAATGTCAAACGTTTCAGTCATTTTATCGTCTCAGTTTCTACAAAGTACGTCTAGAGTTGTCAAATTAAACCAACTTCTTATTTAATCAGATTATAGCTATAGCCGGTGTCAGTTCGGCCGGTCACTGTACGAAAACGTGTTTGTTTAGAGTGGAGCTGCTTAGAATTTTCGTCTTTTTTCCAGAACCTGAAGCATAAATCACAATTGTAGCATGTCTGTATTTTATTTTTGACTTGTTCTCAGTACTTTTCGATCCGTCAGAAATAAGAATATACACTCAAAATCACGTCTTGTTCTTATTTCAGTTATTGTACAGACATTCTTCAGTCGTTCCCTATCTTTTTCTATTCTTTTCTATATAATTCATCAAAGTATCTGTCGACCATAAGTTATCACAGACTGCTAGAAACATCACAGTACTGTTTTTACTAGCCTCGAGGTTATGCACCCTTTGAAACGCGTCCAATAAATTAAATACAACGATAACCAACAAAAGCAACAGATTACAGTTAATTACAGAGCTAGAGAATAAGGTGTGTTTACATGAAAGTGATTGTTATGATTGTTCCTTACCTTAAAAGTAGCGTCGATTCGGTCGGGTGGTCTATGATCTTGTAAGTCATAAGCATCTTTGATCCGAACCAAACCGGCGGCAGCTGTGTGCGGAACTTGCAGCTGCAATTTTTCAGTTACAATCGCCTTGCGTGTATTCACGCGATCACACATAACTGATTTTCTTTTATCAAAGAAGCTCAAGGCAATTCTCGCTTTTTAGACGAAGAACCTTGGAGATTCTAGACCGGCTGTAGATAGTCCAAGGACTCAGATTAAACCCTGCTTTCAGCGTCGAGCTACCAAGCGAAGGAAAACCCCTTTAAACATTTTCCTTGGCAAAAACGAAACTCCGAATCATGAATGCAACAGGTAGTAGGAGCGGTTCCTTCAAGCTACGAGGGAAAGACGCTTTGATTGAATGGTGTCGTAGAAACACGTTTGGCTACAAGAACGTGAATGTAAGTAACATGACTACCTCGTGGAGAGACGGGTTGGCTATGTGCGCTCTATTACACCGCTTCAGACCAGATCTAATGTAAGTATATATGTATTAAAACTGTGCTCAGTTGGACCTGTTGTATATATGGCCTGTTAAAGCCGACATTATTGAGTTACTAAATTTTACTTTTAATTTATTTAAGTTGAAGTTTAACGCTTCTAAAAGTGATGAAAACTTGTTTCACCGCTTATGTGTTTATTTACACAGTGATTTTCCAAGTTTGTCCAAGGATGAACCACTACAAAACTACAAACTCGTAAGTAAATATTGTCAATTTAATTTAATCGATTCTTGCTTTCTCCCTCTTTACAAAATTATTCAGTCTGTATAGCAATTATGATCCGGCTTCGATTTGATGAAATAAACATTTCAGTCTACATGTCTGGGGCCCGTTTAGGGGTAGCAGTTAATATTTGTTTAAGCCTGATTTTTATTCTAATCAGTAAGATTTCTATCAAAAGAAATTGAAAAACTCAAAAGGTAAAAATTGAATTCCAAGAGCTCTATGACCACATGCAAAACGATGCTCAGTAGGATTTTTAATACTTAAAAACTCCTACTTTAGACCACGTCCAGGGAACAAAGAAAGTGATTAACATAAATATATGGGCGTTGTCTCAGCATTGTCGTCTGCAGATTGTATTTTTTGGATCAAATGAACTCTTTTTGATTGATCTCGGGTCTCTAGGGGTTATTGCCAATGTGCTGTAAACAATTTAAGTGTTAATAAGCTCGAGCTGACTTTAAGATAAGATCAAACAAAGAAACCCAGTTTCTCCTACTCATTAAAAATGCCGAGTAGTTATGCTGCAATCATCACAGTATAAATATCACCCAAGATAACGCTATCCTCAGGATATCCTATCATCTGGGTCACTTGTCTATCTGACCAGTCATTTTTACCCGGGAGATATTTACGTTTTACCACCGAACATTTCGGCATATTTGCATTTATATGCCGCCGAAATCAATAATCATCAAATCGCTAAATTCCAATTCCATCTGTGGATTAGCCGGGTCCTGGCTTTGATCAGCTCTTCGGGTCCCGTTAAAAATCAGAGTTTTTAGAAAATTCAGGGTATGTTGTATGTGGTAGATATATTATGGAGTTTAATTTTTTTTCTTTGTTTAACTTTTAAGTAACGATTTCCTGGTCCCCTCACATTGAAAGGGAAAAATAAGGAGATTTGCGATTGTTAAAAAAGAAATCAAATCAGCAAATTTTGAATTACAACAAAGATTGTAATTCATTGTTCTAAGTGGCGAATTCCTGTGTAAGTAACAAATATCACAAGCAATTCGTTCTTTCAAAATGTAAAACTGAAAACCGGTTTTATCATCCACTAATGTTTACATTTCAAGAGCCTGATTACACGAGGCGGCCAAGCCCAGTTTGCCTCGTGTAATCGAAGACTTAATTTTGGGGTGTTTCACGGGCTAGACCGCCAAAACCGGTTTTTTTTTGGGGGGGGAGGGGAGCGGGAGCAATAGGTGGGATTTGACAGGCAGGGCTACCCCGAGGGTGAGGATTTTGGCCTAGGGTGGGGTTATTTATAGGAATTTTGATAGCATTGACCAAAGGTGTTGTCAAAAGCGTTATGGAATTCGACTTTTTGGGGGCAGAAAATGTCAAATCCCCACCCCTTTCCACCCCACCCCCTCCCCTCGGGCTTAACATTGATAGGTGCATAATCAGGCCCTGACTATGGTCTGTTGTCTCGTGAAAACAAAAACTCACAGGCGTTCCAGGTGGCCGAGCAGCACTTTGGGATCCCCAGCCTACTGGACCCAAGTGACGTCGTAGATACCAACGAACCTGACGAGATCTCGATCATGACCTACCTATCTCAGGTCTACAAACACCTCAAGGACATGAAGCCAGGTACAGTTTGCTTTGTGATTGAGTGTCGAACGTAATAGAGCAATTTTCGATCGAGTGTCGTAAAATCAAAACCAAGGTAACTAACTACGGAGCCAATCACAGCAAGTAATAATGCAATGAGCCAATCACAGCAAGTAATAATGCAATGAGCCAATCACAGCAAGTAATAATACAATGAGCCAATCACAGCAAGTAATAATGCAATGAGCCAATCACGGCAAGTAATAATGCAATGAGCCAATCACGGCAAGTAATAATGCAATGAGCCAATCACAGCAAGTAATAATGCAATGAGCCAATCACGGCAAGTAATAATGCAATGAGCCAATCACAGCAAGTAATAATGCAATGAGCCAATCACAGCAAGTAATAATGCAATGAGCCAATCACGGCAAGTAATAATGCAATGAGCCAATCACGGCAAGTAATAATGCAATGAGCCAATCACAGCAAGTAATAATGCAATGAGCCAATCACAGCAAGTAATAATGCAATGAGCCAATCACGGCAAGTAATAATGCAATGAGCCAATCACAGCAAGTAATAATGCAATGAGCCAATCACTGCAAGTAATAATGCAATGAGCCAATCACGGCAAGTAATAATGCAATGAGCCAATCACGGCAAGTAATAATGCAATGAGCCAATCACGGCAAGTAATAATGCAATGAGCCAATCACGGCAAGTAATAATGCAATGAGCCAATCACGGCAAGTTATAATGCAATGAGCCAATCACGGCAAGTTATAATGCAATGAGCCAATCACAAACTGGGGTAATTCGCGATTGGTTTTACTTGAACCAATCAAGAGGAAAAGGAAACGCAATCGTGGATAACTCAGACTCACTACAACGACAATAGGCCGCGGTGAACACTATTTCGTCAGTTGAATAAGACTACCAGAATCCTTTGCAATGATTGTTTTCTTCTCATTTGGACCATTGTCTTCAGTGTAAGTTAAAAAATCTGAACAAAAAAAATTCGAAAAGGATTCTGGAAGTTGTATTTATTAAACTGACGTAATAGTGCAAACCGATAATTAATTGCATAACGGCCCAAAACAATGTTTCGTTTTAGTTAAGAACTAGCGGATTGGCTGGTAATTACAAAACATTGTTCACAGCCAAGAGAAACGCTAAGCAAAAACAAAACATGTGAAATGTTTGAAATTATCAGCTAATTAAGTACTAACAAGTCTTACTGTATGACAGGTCTGCTGCGCATGTCCAGTCAGCGGTAAAAATTGCGGGAGCAGCTGTAAATTCTCCGGCGGCATTAATTAAGGGAGAAATCGCAAGTTTTATTAGTAAATATTCATGAAGCCAATTAAACTTGGGACGGCCGGGTTCATGATGTCGAAGCTTGTACTTTTCTGTAACAATGATTTGAAGTCCAAATTTCGATTGAAATTTCAACCAAAATGATGCGCGCGACGCAAGCGTTTTGCAGACCTGTATTGACAGTATTGACAGTATTTAGACTTTGAAAAACTGTAAATCGTCTCGTCTGTAAAATTTGAGCATTTTAGAACCTTTTTTAACAATGTAAAATACACTTTTAGACTTTTTGTAAAATTGTAGAGTATTTGTAAAATTTTCTAAATATACTACTATTTTAAAATATGTTTGTAAATGTCTGTAAATTTGTACATCCACAGATATTTTAGACTATAAAATGCTAACATTTCACATTGTCCTTCAAAGTCTGTACATGGTTAAGACCTCTCCAGCAGCAAAGACATATTTCACTTAGTGCTGTGCAGATTTCGTATGAGTACTATACATGCCGTCACTTTGAAATGGTTTCCCATTGTTTTTGTCTTTCTGATCCAATCAAATTACAGAGTTACGGTACAGTATACGGTTACGTTTAATAAGGCTACGGACATGCCGTATAGTTTGTCTGTTGTAAATCTTTATTTTGTTCTGTATTTGCTTTTCAGTGTCTCGTCCACGGGGCTTGTTTGAGGTGCTATGTGGAATGGATGCTAGGACTGTGGTCAAAGTGTAATGTGCCGTGCTCTGCATTGGTGCTTTTACATCACAGACGACTGAACTTTACTGAACTGTTTTTACCTTTGGACCCACGACTACCCACATGTCCGACCGGCGCTTAAAGGGACACTGTCAACCCTCAAATGATAAACTTTCTCATGATAAAGACAAAAATAACTACTGAGATTAGCAGAGTATGCTTTCCAGGTATACTGGAGAACATTTGAGAACATTTTGATTAAGGATGGCAAAGATTCGAGTGGATGTGAATACTGCTTTTAAGAGAAAATCAGATCGGTTCACTGCAATCGAAATCAATTTTTTACAGGGTTCCCACACATTTGTAGGAAAAATTAATATGACTTTTCACTGACCAAGGAACATTTTTCACTACCTCCAGCACATGCTCGTATTTTTTCCAAATATTCAATCGCTATTTCGGGACAGCTACATTGAACAGCACAGTCAAAACAGCCAAAATAAATAAGTATATGAAGCCTGAAAATAAACAATTCCTGACTTTTCACTGACTTTTCATTGACATTTGGGATTTCCAAGACCAAATCCTAAATCCCTGACAATCCCCTGACCTTGAAAAAAAAATGTTTTCCCTGAGTTTTCCCTGACCACGGGAACCCTGTTCTAGAATAAGCTTTTGTAATCCACTTTAATCTTTGTCATCCTCTATCGAGAAAGTGTGAAAAGCATATCAGGATATTTACCTGGTATTTATTTTCTATCTCAGGCTATTATTTTGTAGTTTTGTTATGGTGAAATGCGATTGACAATGCCCCTTTAACCACTGAGCTAACCGGGCGGCGACTCGGAAGAAAAGAA
Source organism: Actinernus sp. WN-2022 (assembly GCA_030867875.1). Taxonomy (NCBI): domain Eukaryota; kingdom Metazoa; phylum Cnidaria; class Anthozoa; order Actiniaria; family Actinernidae; genus Actinernus; species Actinernus sp. WN-2022. The sequence goes on along the minus strand of JAOWCC010000592.1, from coordinate 270,863 downwards.
TATCCCAAACTGTAAAAACACTCAATTTCATTTGTGGTCATTTACAATTTTAAATTCTAATTCAAAACGAGAGAATATGGCATTAGGTTGGCAAGAGTCACCATGTCGAGAGAAAACAATGCAAATTGTTGAAAGAATTGTGCTCAAATCCTTAGAAGTGTCCATGTATGTCTTACATGGATTAATTACGGTTTCACCCTAACCTTTAATGGTTAATAATTAATAAAACGATGCATATCCAAGGGAGGGGTGGGTGGGTAGTTTCCCAGAAACCGGGATTGAGCCCTTTCGGACTGAGATTATAGATACGATAGCTGTATTGGCGGAGAAGATAAATACTGGTATAATCAACAAAAAATCGATTAACGTATGGTAACCGCCGTGGGCTAGCTCTTCATCAGAGCAAAAGAGGGAATTGTGGGTGGGGAAACGGTTTATATTAGTGTCGAGTGCATGATTACCGCTGAGGAAACATGTACTCGGATCAAAGGAAATTGCGCCAAGCAAAACAAAGTGTTGAGTGCATAAATTCCCTCTTTTGCTCTGACGAAGGACTAGCGCTCGAAACGTCAGCTGCTGCTCGCTTCCCACGGCGGTTAGCATACCTCAATCGACTTTAGTTGATTATACCAGTGTTTATGAGATTATAGGCCGTTTTCTTATTCAAATTTTAGAAGTCCTGAGAATACCAAGACAATATTCTAAATTAGAGGTTGTATAATATGTCATCATGCCCAAGGCCTATTGGTGTAAGCGAGCTCTGCCGTTGTCTTGGTGGGGTTGCAACATACTTGTGGTTTGTGGCGGTTGTTCCCTACCTTTGCTGAAGAAATAGGCCCTTTGCAGCTAACAGTCACGTGCTGATCATGATATGATACTTCATTAACGATTGAATTGAGCTCGTGATCCCCATGGGAAAGGCGTTGCCATGGATGCTGGAGAGCAAGCTATCTTTAAAATCGCTGTTTCTGAAAGATCGACAATCGATTGGAGGTGGAAATAGCATTTACAAATAGGTTTTGCTAACATCAATACCGAACTTGTACAAGGCATTTAAATGAATGAAGTGAGATATTTTTTGCTCTCCTGAGTACAACCACGTGATGTGTTAGCTGCAAAGGGCCTATTGTTCATTTACGAAATTTATATCGTTGGAAAGAGGATTAAGGGTGCGTTTACCAATTTCGTCGCTAAGCAGCGACGTTGCTATGAAGGGTCGGCGCGCGCGCGCTCATGCAAATAACGGGAAAACCTACTTCCGGTTTAGTGGAAAAGCAACGCGCGCCCTTCGCGGTTTTGTTTACATTTTATAAAACTTACGATGAAGTTGTTTTCGCTACTTCAACCCGGGTTGTTTTACTTTCCATGCTTCAAGTTTACTGTATAAAAATGCCAAAAAAGAGCGATAAAACCGAGAAAGACATTCTAGCTGCGGAAGGTCGCTGGACGAGGGAAAATTCCAGGTCGGGTGTCAAGTGTAAGCTAATTTTCTTTCGGATTTCGACAAAGAAAGTTTAGAAAGTGTTCGGAAAGAGCTTGTTGATAACGAGGGGAGCCAGAATGTAGTTACAAATGTCTGCTCAAGTGAGCAGCTAGACGTGAGAGAAGTCTTCGAATAGTGTGGTTTTGAGCCACTTTCACAAGAAATTAGCGAAGAAAAATGCAGTGCCTCGAAAGAGAAATCAACTCCATTTTTACGGCGGCTCGTCACGATACTAGGGACTTGACTGGAAGTAATTGGTGAATAATGACCAAAACGTTTTCATACTGATTCTGATACCAGAGTGTTCTGATACCCTGGACACTATTTCTAACTATAAAGAAGCAATACAACCGATACAACGTAGGACGTAGATTGCCGTTCACGAACTATTTCTAAGGCCGAAAATGTCTGTGAAAAATGCGGAAGTCAAACAAAAATACGGAAACGAACGATGGCAAGTTCCTAATAACTTGCGATGATTGCAATTGGGTCCGAACAATTCCTTTAGGGCGAACAAAGCCTAAGGCCTAGCTAGCTACTTGCCGAATTTTATTATTATTACTTTTTGTTCAATGGAGAATATTATAAGGATTACGAACATGTGCGAATATTTTCCCTTTTGTGAAAATCGAAAACTGCCGGGCATATAGTAAATTTGAGACCGCTCCGGGCTGCCGGGTATGCATATAGACACAGCGATGATATTACACATTATAGCAAGACATTCCTCTGGAATTGACATATTCAGCAGTGGTTTGATTGCTATAGGATAGAAAACTGAATCAGATTTTGATGTAGCTTACCGTGAGTTGAATCGGGTTGTTTCTCCTCATCGCGACGTAAAGTATTAAAGTAAAGTAAGTGACTTATTTAAGTGTCAATTGCAGCTAATTGGGGAGACTAGTCCTACGATTTTTATACGTTCTTATCCGAGAAGACGTGAAGTATTATGTAAAGGCAGCACCTTCTACTCAGTTATTTTAAGATCCTGAGTGTTGGTCCGGCCGGGGTTTGAACCTGCAACCTCCCGCTCGACAGACCGGCGCTTATTACAACCGGGAGGCGGTTAGACGTGTAACTGATTATGGTGCAGATGGTCACAAATATACTTTTTTGCGTGAATAAACCACTGGAATTAGATGTCTGATAATGCAGCTCTGTTTCAATTTCACTGATTTCATTTCCTTGTCCAATGCCTTTAAGAATTCTTTGTAATTTTCCATGTATGTCAAGAAAATTGCTTTGTAACCACCCAAACGCGGCCGCGGCCCGTGGTCCCTGGTAACAATATTATACTTCCGGTTTCACATAAAATGAAACTGACTTCGTGAAACAAAGAAAAGTCAATCCTTTTTCACATAAAAATTGTCCTGAAGTCGCATTGCACAGAGCCAAGCATGGGTGTAGCGAAAAAAATAAAAACACGGAAGTTATGACCATCTAACTGTTAAAATTCACGGGAAAAAAATTATAAAACAATGAATTTTCGGTATATCGTAAAACCCATGCTACACCTTTTGTGCCTAACCCAGACCAATGATATATGCAAATATGAAAGCACTGTCCCAAAGAAATCATGAGTTGATTGAATTTTTCTACCTTGATGACGTAATAATGACGTCATACGATGACGTCATCAAAATAAAAGGGTCGGTCTCCCAGGAGTTCCTGAGTGATGTATTAATTATTTTACTCAAATTGTTGGAATTTTATGGCGTTTTAAATTCTACTTAACAACGGCCCAAAACAATTGGTAAACGTACCCTTAAATAAAATCGTTACAATAGTCGCTAAATTTACTCCAAACTGAGACTGGCTATCATTCTCTTATTACCCATTCAAATTTTAAAACTCCTGAGAATACCAAGACAATAGTCTAAATGAAGATTCTGGGATTGTAGGTATACTACGTCATCATGTCTAAGGCCTATTGTGAGCGGAATGGAAAAAGCCGTCCGGCCCTGCTCGATTTTGTGCTCGTCGTTTATTATTCAATCTAAGTGGTCATATCATAACGAAAATACTTACTGACTGAGTTAAGTTGGACCGAGCGGGACCATATTTCGCTCTCGGTCATTTTGTACGCTGCGCTCGATCCGTACGTCACGTGACCTCGAGCCAAAGTATTTTGGGAGGGAGTGTGCCACCCGGACCTCAACAAAACCCTGACCTTATTTCAGACCAAACTATATGATTTTCCGTACTTCATACCTAACACCAAAAATCCGTACCCCATTTCATGCACCACTTAAAGCGGTCTTGTCGCGTTATCTAATCCCATGGTATTTTTCGCCGTGGTTTGTTCTCTTTCTCAATTATTTTGAAGATCAATGTCAAAATAACAAGACAAACTAAGAGAAATAAATGAACATGTGCGGTCTCATACTTCCCTGTCAGAATCATACCCTATTCCAGACTAAAAAGGCAAAGTTCATGACCCTATTTCAGACTAAAACAGCTCCCAAGCCATATCCTTTGGGGCGGCACATACCCGTATAGCTACATGGAAGTCCCCCTCCCCTCTCCTCACGGGACCAGAACAGGCGCTGATAATTATCAATTCTTCTTAGCCGGTATTTCAGGGGCAATAGCTTGTAAGAGAGTACTGGAGCAACACTTGCCAAATAGGGCCAACAGAAGGGCAACGCCATAGCCAGTAGCACGCTCGCCCTGGAACCATGAAAAACGATGTTAGCTTATCATAGGCTGCGTATAAAGCTATTATATCTGTGCTTTGGGTGCCCGAGGATAGACTCGTTCGCTCGCTGTTTCGTCGCTTAATGATCGGGATATGAGGAGCGACTACCCTAGGTTAGAGCATACCGCAGCAAAACGTCACGCGCATGCGCCTTACATGAGCCGGTCGCGCGCACCCGCCGTTTCCCGCCAAAACTAAAAGAAAACAGAGACAATCACTCCTGTTTCTAATTTTAAGTACGTACGCGTACTTACGTGAAATGTTTCGCGAAAAATAAGAAAACTACTTAAAAAGATAAGCCTACGACTTTAACAGGTTGAAGTTTTCTTAATTTGTAATTCACTGTGAGTTTACTAAGTTATAAAATTATTTACTAAAAAAGTTTAAACCTCGGTAATTTGTATTTGATACCAGAGCCTTCGTTCTTTCGGCCAGCGGAGCATACCGTTTTGCCGCGGTGTCACACAGCGGTCAAACGTCTGCGCATGCGTCAAAAGTCTTGCAACAACAACCTATTCCAAAACAAATTCAAAGCGAGCCGGCGGCCGTCACTGTTCACAAAGCCGCTTTCAACCCTTGATAACTTTTTTGGTAAATTACAATTTTTTTGGGTAAACTCACAGCTTGATGTTTGTTCAATTTCTCGTCGACTGTGAAAATATAAAGCTTAACTTTTACGTACTTTTCTTAACTTTTGGGGGTAGAAGTTCACAAGCCGAGTTTTTTTTTAAACACCGGGTTGTTGTAATATGTTTTACGGTAAATTTTGCGCGGGAAATTCGCGCGGCCGCCCACCAGACTGACCGTAATACGCACGCGCAGACGTTTGACCGCTGTGTGCCGCGGTGTGGGGTAGGTGCTATGTTTGAGGTTTTCTGACAAAAAACCACAGGACCGGGTGAGTTTCTTTTGGAGAATCCAAGATCGGATTCTAATCCCGCATGATACGGATTCTTCATTACCAAAACAAACAAAGAATCCCAAAATGGATTATTTTGGCGTGACAACTCCGATATGCAGTCCGCGCGATTAACGCGGCAAGATATTTCCCGATTGTTGAAAGATAAACCAGCCACTTCTAGTTAATTCAGGGCACGATTGTTCGAAGCAAGGGTAAGCACTACCCCATGGTTAAATCACAAACCTGAGGTTACACTGAACAGATCACGATAGCGATACTTCGTGTTGATAAACATCACAATTGTTATGCTAAAGTCCAACAACGATTTCAAAAGGCCGCTTTGTGTTAGGAGCCAATGGATATCTGGTTGGTACATTAATGACAATGGATGACGTGGCAGTAAGTATCGCTATTAGTTTACACTCGAGTTAGTGGTTTAACACCGGGGTAGTGATTTAACCTCGGGGTAGTGATTTAACTCGTGGGTAGTGATTTAACCCCGAGGTAGCAATTAACCCCGGGGTAGCAATTTAACCCCGGGGTAGCAATTTAACCCCGGGGTAGTGGTTTAACCCCGGGGTAGTGGTTACCTTTGCTTCGAACAACAGAGCCCAGGTAAATAAATGTGCTCTTGTCAAGATGAGGACCGCTTGCCACATGTACCTTTGTCGAATTCTTCCCCAAAGAAACGCTCGGATCATGAATCCTAAGAATCCGGTTTTGGGTTAATCTGTGGAATTCATCCTAAGTATGTATTCGACGCATTCAAAATCCGTTTGAGATCCTAGTAAAGGAATCCAAAATCCATTTTTTTGATTCAAGAATCCTGATTCCGATTCTCCCAAAGAAAAGCACCCTAATCAACAGTTAAATGGTACATTTTTGTCGTGACACAATGACTCCACATACTACAACCATCAGATTCCTCGAACTACATACGAGCCTTCTTTTGTTACTCTAAGCTAGGGGCACAAGCACAAGATAATTGCGTGTACACCGGTGTCAGATAAGCAGAAGTGCAAGCATAAGAACAAGTAATGTTGTCCCTTTTGCGCTTGTGTTCATGTCGTTATGTTGGACGTGTGAACCATGCAATCAACACAAGCCAAGAGCGTCCGCCATCTTGGAACGTAAGATATTTCATCAACACTCGGAAGATAAAATAAATAAATATTATTTTTGTTATAGCAGGCTATGTATTTCAGCATAGCTGGTGGGGGCTGCTTTCAACTCCACACACACTCCCCACTACATTCATATATTTTATACATACTACTCTCAAACTCACACGTTGTTTTTTTACGGAGGGAGAAGACGTGAAGGTCTAACCGTTTGTAGTTCGAGAACGAGATTGTTTCACAAAGGCAGCACCTTCTACTCAGTTATTTTAAGACCCTGAGTGTTGGTCCAGCCGGGATTTGAACCCGCGACCTCCCGCACAACAGGCCGATGCTTAACCAACGGTGGGGGACTGTAGCTTAACCACTGAGAAACATTATAAGCAACAATGTGACCACAACAATGTTTCCCCGTTTGTCCAGATATCAAAGGCGTACTGTCAATCGAATTGAACTTTTAAGTTTGTTTAAAACAAAACTACAAAAATAACACCCTGAGATAAATGAGAAATACCATGCGAATGTCCTGATATGCTTTTCATTACTTTTTGATAGAGGATATGGCAAAGATTAAAGTGGATTACAAAAGCTTATTCTAGAAACTTCATTCCTGTTACAGTGAACTGATTTCAAGTTGCTCTAAATTTCACTTAAAAGGAGAATTTTTCATCCACTCGAAGCTTTGCCATCCTTCACCAAAATAATCTCAACTTTTCTCCAGTATACCTGGAAAACATACTCTGCATGGTAATCTGAGTAGTTATTTTCGTCTTTCGTCATGAGAAAGTCTTTCATTTGGGGTTTGATAGTGGTCGCTTTAAGGAGTGTTCACAAACCCTGCAACTGATAATTATAAGTGAATGATCTACGTTACATTAGCGACAGAACCTCAACTTACCGAGTGAACAGGAGCCGCCATGTCAACGTGGATCCAAGCTCCCGAATAGTCAAATCCTAAATGTGCTCCTGGGGGAAATAAATATTATCATCACCCAATTTCTGTTTGGTTGGTTCACCTGCAAATAACGGTCTGAGCATGCACAGTCGTAATAATTCAATATATGCTGCAAATAACGATCTGAGCATGCGTATACTATTGACCACTCCGTTTGGTAAACAAGGCAGGTCGATTTCCAAAGCTTGGTGACTCAAAGGTACAGTTTCGAAACTAAGTAAAGTTATATTTTGTCGAATGATAAAACAACAAGAATCATAAGGTTGGAAAGAAGTTAAAAGGTATATCGCATATCAAAGACTTGACGCGTCGGCGCAGTAGCCGTGTAATCTGAGAAACTCATTTATCCCACATCGATAACACGGTAATGAACCTACATGTACTATGCGATTTCCCACTGGTGTCGACGAAGAAAAAATATATAAACTGAGCGCATTTAAGACTCGGACCCGCTCACGCGGTCAGGGTAATAGGAGATATTGTAGTTGAGTCTACGAATAGCAGTTTCAGCGGTATTGACCCGAACGCCTCACTTCAATGTAATGAAGCGCCATTGAAACCATCATTCTTACACGACACCAACACCCTCCTAAACAAGCACGACTAATTTAGATACACAGTTTGAATAGCGCTTCATTACATTGAAGTGAGGCGTTTGGGTCAATACCGCTGAAACTGCTATTCGTAGACTCAACTACAATATCTCCTATTATTGAACTCGACTGTCGTAAAAAATTATCATGTTTGCCCTCCGCCACGAACGAATCATGGTATATACTTCATGGTAGTGTTTCGTTCCTAATCATATACTCAACAAAATGATTTCTCGATTCTGATTGGCTGAGAGCAGTGCAATTAATCCCAAATTGCACTGTTTGGTTGAAATTGCACTCCAAATCAGGAATTTGACAATCTATAAATCGAAAACAAAAGCTACAGAATGAAATGGAAGTACACAAAGTTGTTCACAGTCATGTTTTGGTAAAGGGAGTGTTTCCGAACATTTCCGAATGCTTAAAACTGACTATGCTCCGCTGTGGTTACGGGAAAAACACGTCTAACCATGTAAATTAATTTGACAGTACTAAACATTAACATTTCAGATGCTGTAGCATTACTTCATAAACGGTGCTTTAATTGTTCCAGTATTTCCGAACATCGTCCTAAGATTCAAGTAAATTTGTAGAGTATATGATTAAAATTAAATCACATGGTATTCTCGTGCAATTCGTGATAAATTCAAACTTGTGAGTTTTCAAAGAGCTCAAATTGCACTCGCCATGCGGGCTCGTGCAATTTCGATACTCTTTGAAAACTCATTCGTTCAAATTTATCCCGAATTGCACTCGAAACCATATGATTTCCTATACATATAGTCTCCCTGCATAATACTGTAAAACAGTAGGGAAATGATAATGCAGGGGACTATATGGAACGAAACACTACCATGAAGTATATACCCAAATCATGCAAATCACGATATATTGCTCAGCCTCGACCAATAATTGCTTAAAAACTGACTCAATATCACCTAATCAAAGAGGAGAAAGTGCGGGGATAACTATTTCAGTTACTAAGGGCATGTTTTTTGGGGACACATTCAGGGTATTCTGACAAAATAATACCGAAGACCAATACTGATTTGACCTGATTTGAACCGTGACGGGGCCGGTACCAGCTCCCCCGCACTTGGGACAACACCTTGCAGTCACGTGGGCTGAAAGCTCGTGACTGCAAGCGAGCGTGACATTCGCACTCACTTTGTGATCAAGCTCTCAGTTGAGAGTGAAAGCTTACTGTTCTAAGTTTCATTCAAATTTCTCGTACAGAGTTCTCAAGTTTTAATTTCATTCAAGAAAAACCGATACTGTTAATATTAGCAAGTTACACAGAATTAACTCCCAATAGACGTACAAAACATAGCGACTACTTTCTATATTTCAGAGGATGGATATCTGCACTGGATTTCGAAGTAATCTGATTTCAGTATAGACGGCCAGGAAGGGGGGAGGAAAAAAGGCCTTTTCCCCTCCCCTAGCACCTTGAACAGGCTATTCCTTTTGTACCAACAAAAAAAACAGTCTGCCCAGAGATCAATGAAAAGCGCCCTTAGATGTAAATCGGTGTAGCTCTTCTTAATAATGTGCTGAATAAAACATGTTTAAAGCATAGACGGTAAGCAACAACCTTTGAGAATAGCGCGAATATTCCATGTAAATATACACATAACCTTTGACAGTCACAATGCTTGTTCTATGGGGTCATTCATTACAGGAGTAACAGGGTCCGAAATTAACTTTTTCATGTAGGTGCCAACTGGCGACTAGGCAAAACATTTTGTCACCAAAAGACGAATTGTGGTCGCCATATTTCAAGTTTCAAGCGACAAAGAACATTTGCTGGCATGTTTTATTGGCTAAATTTACTTAGAACATCGTGTGACTTCGGGACAGTGTGAAAACATTGTGAAGACTTTAGGTAAGTCGCCAAGCTGGCGACTAACTCTGGAATTTTGGTCACCAACACTCAAAATTTAGTCGCATTGGCGCCAAACAAGGCGCAATTTCGGACCTCGAGTAGATCTTGATTCATTATTCGCTATCACTACAGGTAATGTTGCTCTGTCCTAACTCCTCGAAACTGGTTGTCATTTCTCTATTCCCAACTTAGGGCGTTTTGGCGGGACTTACTACGCACGCTACAAAAGGAAGATCCGCTGGTAAGTCAATAATAATGGCCATATTGTACTGATGCATTGTGGCCGGATAGAACTGTCAGAACTGGCTATAGTTCTCTTCTCTGAGTCTGTCCCGAACCAGTCTGTCCCGAACCAGTCTGTCCCGAACCAGTTCTTAGAACTGACACGTTCCACATCTGATAAAATTGAGAACTCGCCAGCCAGTTGATGTAAATGGAAGTGCCTTTAGATTTTACCAAATAAACTGGAATACATATAAACCTCTGAATAAGAATCAGGTACTACAATCGTGGTCAAAATTGTTGGGACACTTAGTAATTTTTTGGAGAATGTGCGACTTTTCAGATTTTTTATCTCCCTCCCCCCAATTCAATGTTTATCTATGAAAAGTAAAGTCGCATTGTCTGGGGCAGGGGGGGACATATTGTGACAACGTACTACTCGAATATTGTAGGCAATTGGTCATCACTACGTTAGAAGGTGTGTCCAAAAGACATTTGACCAGGATTGTAGCTTAATTACTAATTAGACGTACTGATAAAAAGACCAGCACATGAACTCTTAGACTTTCATTGCATTCTTAAAGCGTTTTTGAAGCCGTTCAAAACACTCACAGCACGTGTTTTATCAAGTCTAAAAATTCTCGGCCTTCGCCCTCGAATTTTTAAACTTGATAAAACACTGCTGTTCGTGTTTTAAACAGTACATAAAACGATGCATACACAAGGGAGGGGTGGGTGGGTAGTTTCCCAGAAACCGGGATTGAGCCATAAAATCTCTGTTGAGACTTTTAAAAATAATGTTACCAAGACACTGTCACTTAAAAAATGCAGATTTCTACCTGTGTAAGGAGTTGTGGTCAAATGTACAGCCTTTACCTTTATCAGCTTTATCTATATGATGGAACTGTCCTTTTTATACAGCTCAATAATGCTGCCACTGAGAAACCAACTAATCAGACAAGTTGATACGAAAATTCATTGCCATTCTCCAGATAGAATCAGAGGTAAAACCCATTTACCATATATAGTCGTTGTAATACAATTCAATTACATACCAGTAGGTCGCCACTGCTGCGGCCTGCCTTAACACAAGCTAATTCCCAGTCTTCACTGTTCGTGAGCAAACCTCCATGGTACCTTCCAGTCGCTATGCCCTGGGCACCAGTCAGGGTAGCCATGTCCAAAACCACATCAGCCTTGAGGTCCTTCCTGGCATAGCGCACCTGTACAGTGGGTTAAGGTGGCAGGGTTGTTGCCAGAGCGTCAAATAGTGGAGGCATGGGGGAGGGGTGCTGCACTTTTCCCCCTCCCCCCTTTCTTCACTCTCACATCAAGTCCCGATTAAATTTAGCCACTGGATATCACTCACTGAGCTACAATATAAACACGCTCACCCTCAGAGTCTTAAATAATAAATATTAATGATAATAAATAATGATGTTGATGATGATAATAATAATAGGATTAATCAGTGGCATATCCGCGAGGTGGCTCTTCATCCACTGATGGGCCTACGATTTAACGTCCTTATCCGAGAAGACTCGAAGGTCTAACCATTTGCAGCTTGAGAACTAAATTGTTTCACAAAGACAACACCTTCTACTAAATTATTTTAAGACCGTGAGTGTTGGTCTGGCTGGGGTTTGAACCTGTGACCTCCCACACAACGAGTCTTGATCATTTTTTCTCATTTGTTTTCTGACCTTGCCTGACCTTACCCCCTTACCACCCGACTTACCACCTATTGTTCGTATTATTTTTAATGGGTTCATGTCCAAATATTGTTCCCTTTTTTACATTTTTCCCATTTCTAATTTTGCCTTGCCTTACCCCAAATATTGTTCCCATTTTTTTTCCCCATTTCTAATTTTACCTGACCTATATTGGTTCCATTTCTTCCATTTCTTCCCCATTTCTAATTTTGCCTTACCATACTCCCAAATCCTGTTGACAACCCTGGGAGGATTTGTGACTTATATCATTTCGTTATGCCCATAACAATAACTATATAAAGGCACTTGGCTAAAAAGGGAGGTCCCAATTAGCCAGAGGAAAACAGTTTGATAAGGACCTTGTGGGTTCAAATCAGAAGATTATCTTGCTCTACATAGGTCTGAGAAATAATCACAATGGAAAGAGCACATTCTCTTTCTCGGGGTGATCCATGGGAATGATGAACCAATGAGACGGCTGTTAATAATTTCAGGCAACTCATCACTGAATGCTCTACTTACCCCATCACCCAGCACAAGTCACCCCTCTGCATCAGGGTTGTTGATCTCTACTGTCCTGCACAATAGAAATTCAGAGCTTTTATAGACAAAAAACACAAGTCTGATGTATTTCACAAATTATGATAACATTAATCAAAGAATTGTGGTGATGCATGTAAAACACCTTCAATGACAAACCTATACATTTTGACATTCTTTCAGGTATACATAAATGAACGAAAACAAAAACCTGATATGCCTGAGGCTCAGTACTCTGAGGACAATGAAGTGAAAAAATGGACCCCATTTATATTTGATTAAATCCTAGTCTTCCCTCAGTTATTTTGTGTAATAAAATAAATTTGGAGAGTGCAAACATTCTTTTTCACATTGAAGTCATGCATAATTGTCAAAATCATGCAACAATGTTTATGCCGTTGAAGACATGGTAATCACATGCATGACATCAAGTGGTTTGCACATTTATATTCACAAAAGTAAAAATATGGCCGATAGCAAGGCTTCTTTGAGAAAAAATATGACAGATAGCAAGGGCCCTCAAGTAAGACTTACATGTATTTAGAATGAGAATTAGACGTATTATTTACAAAGACGAATATACATGTATATGTGCAAGTTCCACTTGATGTCATGCAAGTAATTAGCATGTCTTTAATGGCATAAAAATTGTGGCATGATTTGGATAATTATGCATGACTTCCATATGGGAAAAAATATTTTTCGGGTTCTCCAAATTTATTTTTAATTGCACAAAATGTTCGGAAGACTAAAATTTAACAAAATGAAATAAAAACTAAGGTGCCAACTCAGTGGCAACTAACTAACCAACAAATTTTGATCGTCAGGTTTGGTCAACCAGTTCTGAAACTCTGGTCGACAACACTCAATTTTTAGTCGCATTAGCACCCAGTTGGTTGCAATTTCAAGCCCTCGTTCAGACTACTGTATTTCATAAGGCAGTCCTCAACTTTTCAGTTCCTAAATAAAATCCAAAGAAAGCCTAAATCTTAGGTCTATACAATAGATACTGGTAGATTAGTATTTCATCATTTCAAAAATTGGCCTGAAGTACTGAACAATCAGCTCCTGCCTGCCACTCTAACGTACATGACAGTCTAGTAAGCTGACAACTGACATACAACAGGGTCTCAATAGCATTTAGGCAGCATAGATCCATCAATTTCCACCTTATTTGCATTAGCAATACTTTTTGTAAACGTTTTTCCAGCACTGATAACACAGGTAACCCGAAACAACTAAGATGATAACACAATTTTTATTGATTTCAAATATTTTTTTGTTAATTAATTTACGAATCGCTAGTGCACTCGTGTCCTGACTCGTGTGGAGTTTTAGATCAGTTCATCAGCATTTGTATCCTAGTATTTTTGGGCTATCTGCGTTATCCAAGAGTATTCTGGCTTACTTGACCTCGCTCGTGTTCACTCGTGTTCTACTTGTGTTCACTCGTGTTCTAACTCGTGTGAAGTTATCAGATCGACTGTCTGCGCATACTTTCGCATCTGATAGTACGTTCTAACTGTGCCAAACACGCAGGTGTATGAGGATACGCCGGAGTTCAAGCTGCGTGCAGCTTCTTGTTATGTGTGTATTCAATGCATTGTTTTATCACTAACTCGTCATTTAGGTTAGAAAAAACGTCATCAAAAGCCGTTTGATCTCGCAAACCGACGCCATCTTGGAAAAGCCTCGTTTCCATACGCCTTGAGTGAGGTAAATGAGCATGGGAAGCAACCCGGGTGGAAAAAAAGATCTTCACTAAAACTAATAGGGGTTGTTTACACGATAAGAGGGTAACCCTTGTACTAGGGTCATCCTAATAGTAGAATCATTCTACCGCCATTGTATTCTGCGTTCTGTATCAGTTTTGTTTCGGATACCTGAAAGGTACGATCTCAACCTTTGCACGCGTTACTTCATGTAAAGATCTAGAGTTCGCTAGGGACAATTCGCCTACCCGGGACAACTCTATTCTAGAGCCAAATTTTACATTGCAAGTTGCTGGAGTTGTCTAGCAATTAGTAGGTAACATACCAGCACTATAGGATCCCCAGGACACTAGACAGCAGCAATAAAGGGAACTACAGAAAAAGAATCAATGTTAATCCACCAATGACCCGTCAAAAATCTACTCCTCTATGCTTGAATGATTTTGGCGGCCGCATCATGTTGAGTTGACCTGGGCTACCTGAATCAGTTTGCTTGTAAACCCGAGCAGCATATATATATAGTGCTAGCACTAGGGTCAATCCCCCCCTCCCCCCTCCTTCATGTAAACATTAGCCTCCGAAAACCGCCGACTTCTTTACTCTCACTTCATGACTCCCTTGAAACTGGGCTATCAGATTTTTATAAAATGACTGTTTACAGTTTGAAAAATCTTGTAATTTTCTTCGTATCAAGGGCGGAGTATGCCGCATATTATATCGCTTGATGAAGCTCTATGGCCGTCCGGTCCTTCCCAGGCTCCATAATCTCACTAAGGGAGCGTGGAAACGAGGCTTTTCCAAGATGGCGTCGGTTCGTGAGGGAAAACAATTTTGATTACGTGTTTTCTAATCTAAATGACCAGCTAGTGATACAACAATGCATTGAATACACACATAATTACTCGCTTTTGATTTTAGCAGTCAAAAATACTGTGTTTCTAAGGTCACGTCCCCACGTCCCCGTCCCCGCGTCCCCGTCCCTGTTTTACGACCATCCTGTTTTTATGCGCCGCCATATTGAATTGCGTGACGTCATACTGTCTACATGACTGGTCCACGGTTTTCCCTAGAGACGCCCCCTCCCTCCTGCTCGGGACTAATTAAGGTCCTGTTACACGAGGCAATTTTTCTTGCAACTTGCAACGCAACGCCATTGCGAGACAAGTTGCAGAAGAAATTGCGCGTGTAACACCCCTCTTTACAACTCGTCTCGCAACGAAAAATTGCGAGACAAGTTGCAGGGAAAGTAGAACGATCTTCTACTTTTCGCAACGCTGCGCGATCGGTTGCAACACAAGTTGCAAAGAGGGATGTTACACGGTGCAATTTTGGCGAAACAACCAATCACAATTCTCATAGCTATAGCCCAATGGGAGAGGGGAGGGGAGGTTTCGCACCGCAATCCAAGGTGGATTTGCTTACGTTTCCCGGCGAAGAGGAAGACAAAGAAAACAGCTTATTTGGCGTCGCCGAAAAAGTCATATAGACACCAGTTGACGGATGCAGAGAAGGTTGAGCTGTTGAGTGAGTTGAACAATCGTCCATGTATTAACCACGTTGTACTGCGTCTCTTTTTATCGTTTTCTTCTTCATGTTCCAACTCAAAGCATTAAAATACACATCGCTTTCCTACGGTGATCCGCGGCCATGTTGCCATATGTTGTAATTTACTTGTTTTTTTATTTTATTGAGGAGTTCCCGCTGAAAATTGTAACTATCTGGCGGCGGGCTTAAGTATATCGCATTGCAAGTTGCAAAGAACGTTGCGTACGTCTAATGCACTAGTCAATTGAAACTCCGGCCCCCCGACCCCCGGGACATAGCGGGGAATGTAACATTTATACAGTGTTACATTTTGACCCTTTCCCCGCCCATCGGGGACAGTTGGCTGTTACAATACCCGCCCCTATGGCCCCGGCATGTGCTTCAGAATTTTCAATTGGGAGGAGGCATTGATAAATTGAATATACATAAGCTTCAATCTGTTGTTCCATTATTTGAAAAAAATACATTTTCTGAAGCACATCACTAGCGGATCCAGGGGAGGGGTTTCGGGGGTTGCAACACCCACTATGATTCCTGTAAATTCAATTTTAAAATCTCTAGATTAAAAAAAATCCTTTTGCAAACCCCCCTTTCACAAAATCCTGGATCCGCCCCTGTACATTTTCTATTACTATACATGCTTTCCGCACTTTTACAGTCTCCACCATGTTTTGTTTATAATCAGAAACCGTTGTCTGTCAACAAAAAAACAACAACAATGTGACAAAGGAATATGAAGGAAATGTCATGCAGCTGCGTTTAAATATATCTAAGTAATGATCCGTGTAAAAAGTACGACAACATCCATTGTTATGTGGCACTGAGCCTCCCTCACATGGGATTTGTCTGTGTTTTAGACTACGAAAACACTGGGTGATAATTATGATTATTCTGAAATAAAAGTAGTATGAAGTCTTAGTCTCATTCCATTTTTATGAACAAATTTTCTTCCAACCAATAGGAACAGCCAAAAACAATACCTACGAAACAGGCACGATTGATAAGGTTCCGAACGTACGATTTGCTTTACAAACGACATTTTAATAGTTTGAAAAATTGGAGGAAATTAAAGGGGCTATGTCATGGTACTGCGCATGTATCGAGTAATCGCTCGGTTGGTGGCTTTAATTGGATACAAATAGTTAAACTTCCCTCCTTCAATGCTTGATTGAAGGGCTTTTCAATGTATTCCCTGGAGACTGTTTATATACACTGTTTGTTGGTCATTTATGCATATTAATTTTGATTTTAAGCATCCCACATGGCCGAGAGGTTCGGTAGGTCATATAAAAAACGGTGGAAATTACTGTTTCGATTCCGGCCCGGAACGCGAAGCCTATTACCGTGACACAGCCCCTTTAAACGTCTTCCTAACCTTTAAGGCGATTTTCATGTTTCAACCAATCAGATCAAGAATTTTCACAATACAAAACTAACACCTTGCCCATCTGAATGCCGTTCGGTGTCGTACTTGTTACACGAATCATTGCCGTGACGCAAACTTTACTAAAACCGGCTTAATTTGTTGTTGCAAGTAACAAAGAGTGTGTAATAATAAACACTTCCTGGTCTACTACTCGTGACTTAATTCAGTATAAACACTGCCTTTGATGGAAACACCCAGGACTTGTTTAAATTAACTACGATTTTTGCGTGTTCCTATAGCTTCTGCCATGTTTGATACACGTTGTTGATGCTCGGGCCCAGTCCCGCTCTGTCGTGGCTGGCGTTACAACCACCGCTAAAATCCCTGCAAATTTTGCAAATCGTTACTTTCCCCGTTCCACCGGAGAAATGCAGCGTTAAATGTGCGTTATTCCACGGCCATGTCCCCGTTAATGCCCCACTAAGTCCCGGGGGTCGGGGGGCCGGGGTTTCAATTGACTAGTGCATAACACCCCACAGCAACTTGCAATGATTTTCGATCGTCAACATTGCATTGCAAGTTGCAAGAAAAATTGCCTCGTGTAACAGGACCTTAAGTTACCAGCATCCGAGGGTTTTGAAATAGCGGTTTTTAATACCACAAATATGTCGTTTACGAGGGCTAAAATGTATTTTTTTGCAATTCCACCCCGAAATAAACGTAGACAGACATTCGGTACGTCCTTTAGTGGAGTCTGGCGAGGATTGAAGTGATTTTAGAGTGCTTTATTGCCCTTCGAGTGATTTGATGTGCTCAACGGACTGTGCAGCCTTGTCATGAAAGAGAGAGATCTCAAAAATCAAAAGCTCTCTAAAACCGATCCAAACTAGCCCAAAATAGCAGAGAATACCCAAGGACATAAGAAAAGGACACTCGAGGTCCATTTATTGCAAAATGTTATTTCATTACCTATATTTTACCACGATAAAAAATCAATGCAAACTCTATTAGTGATATGACAAGGAAAATTACAGTGGGATTTGAATTCAGATTTATTTTTATCCCGACCCCAGTTTTTTTTCATGACCAAATATATTTTTAAAATAATATTTTTGGGCATTACACTCGTTCTCAATCACACGTGCAGGTTCAAAACGAAACTCCTGACTTCGAAGTCGTTTCTAGTGGATGTCAATCAAACGGTTTCCATGGAGTTTGACGTGAACCGTTGTGTGAGTAAATTCGGGAAACTAGCATTTTATAAACATGGCAAAGTATTTCCCAAAGTCGCTCAGATGGAGAGTAATCATGCTTAGAGCCAAGGGTTTGCCGAAATAGGGAAATCACATAAACTTTATGTGTGAGCGAGCGGTTTGTGTATAAGATCAAAATAGGGAAATCGCATAAACTTTATGTGTGATCATGAGCGAGCGGTTTGTGTATATTAAGATCAAAATAGGGAAATCGCATAAACTTTGTGTGAGCGAGCGGTTTGTGTATAAGAAATCTGATTGTTTACATAGCTTCAAAGGTCTTGGAAAAATAATTATAGTTATTTTTATTCATCCAGTTGCAGATATGCTCCTTGTAAGAGGTTTTATCGAGCAATACCCTCGAGCTCTTAACCTCGACGAGCTCCAGGCATGGATACAACATTCGACAGGGCAAATATATTTTTTGAAACTCTCAGGACATGGATTATCGGCAATGCTCTCCACTCTCGACTGACATTTCGGTGAGGAATTCAAGCAAATAACAATCGTTTTTCGGCTTAGTATCCGCCATATCTCTACCTATGTCGCCTCAAATTACTTACGATTTCGTTGACCTCCTACACTATTTATGTTTCCTCCACATCTGGGAGTTGTATGGCGACGTTTTATTTAGCATGCAGACCAGTGTTGCCATAGAAATATAGTTGAGTGACATCCACCAAATTGACATTTTCCGTTGGAAATTCAATTTCGAACCTGCACGTGTTATTGAGAACGAGTGTAAAGAAATACATTCAACCTGTCAAATCCCCCCTTCTTTTTTCCTGCCTTCCCCCGTTCTTGCCTATCAGTACCTGGGATAGGGCACCGAAAGCAATCTCAATCTTCTTCAGTGCTCTTTCTGGTTTGCTCCACTGACCTAGGTTGTGTACACTTACAACTTACACGATTGAAGGTGTTTTTGAATTTCATGCGACTGATTATGATTATTTTTTCTTTATTTATTTAGAGGAATACTGACATGCACCCCCAATCTTTCTCAACAAAAATCAAGTTAAAGCTGTTAGAAAAATGTTTTTGTTTTTTGCTGTAATGAGAAAGGCAATAGACATCAAGCCCTTGCCAGATAGTGGTCCTCAAGGTTATCAAGTCAACCTTTCTGCTGCAGTTGCTTGGGAAGCGAGGGAGACCAAGCTGCATCAGCCTGATAGACAAACTCTAGAAATCAATCTAAAACTTGATTTGTTGACAAACTTGATGAAATGTGCGATGAAAAACTAGGACTGTGTTCTATATCCTTTCTGGTTCACCCAGGTTGAAGTCCTGGCATCACCGTATGCCTGAGCGCTTCTGGGATATGGAACACAACTGTCTTTATAGTATTTTTGAAATGTGCGATGGAAAAACTTCACCCAGGTTGAATTCCAGGCATCACTGTATGCCTGAGCGCTTCTGGGATATGAAACACAAGTTTATAGCATTTTTTAAATGTGCGATGAAAAACTAGGTCTGTGGGCTATATCTCTGGTTTACCAAGATCGATCGTCACGGGACTAGTTCCCGGGTTTTCTAAGTGATCGGACCCACGACTTTCAGCGTTAAAAAAAAAAGAATGAAAAACTCAGTCGAATCGGATATTTTTTTTCCTTTGAAAATACTATTTTAACCTTTTAACTTTAAAATAATCAATAATTGGCCAGGGCTTATAGACACTTTCAGATTCCTCGGCGCGCTTTTCGCGGACATCGTGCAAGTCCACTATTCGTCCTCGTGGTTATGGCGAGTGTTTTGCTTTGAATCTCGTTAGCATTACCCATATAGCTAAAAACAGCTTCGAAGTGTCTGTTTGGCTACTAAGACGAGAGGTTTTGGGATTTTTTTTCTTCTTTTAGATCGATGTTTTCGACAGCAACTGCGGCAGGTGTGGGTTTCAGATTTTCCGTAGAGAGCCTTGTTATTGCGCCTCAAACTTATTTCTGCTCGGACACGAAACGAGCGGCTCGATCAAGATAATGATTGCTATAATTAAACCAGGCTGCCCGGCCGAGTGATGATAGAATGTATCATTAATTCAGGTTCGAATGTACTTTCACACTTGGGGATTATGACACTTTAGGCCAAACTGGAAACTACAGCCAAGTAGAAACCCCGTGGAGTTGCAACAGAAATCCTGTTGCATCTATGTGGGATATCGTTTTTTATCTCGGTTGCTATTAAAGAACGTCTGGCTCGTAATAGTTTGTAAGGGCCACAAATCGTGAGCTTGGGCTGCCTGTGATCTGACAAGTTCATTCTTTCAGTCTTCCTCGCCAATTGTTTACCCCGAATGCAAGCTTGAACAACGAAAAGCGAAGACTGTTGAGTGTTGTGTTTCCAAGAAAAGAGGAGGTAGTTAATGAGCTTTCAAATATGCGCATACGTAATGAGTAACATTAACCGACATGCAGTTTCACTTTCTAGGGTGAAAAATCCTGCTTCTTGGAATGAGAATACATTTATTCAAGCTTGGTTATATGAGTTACGTGAAAATCAAGTCAACCACGAAAGAAATATTCTTGAAAATCTTTCAAGATTACTTAGAATTGTCGTTACGGTTCCGAGAATTGATGACTCCTAAATTGATGACTCCTACTAGAGATGAACCAATCAGAAATCAGTAAACAGATCCCAGGGGACTTACCCCCACAATTGATTAACATTTCCAAGAAATATAAAAGTTTGGCGCAGTATAAAGAAGGAAACAGTTGGGAAAATAAAAGTGGAAGATTCACAACATGTCGATCGATGTACCTTCACCCTGGCCTACCTCAACCTAAATCATGGCAGGATATTCGATTCTCGTCTCTGGCCTTTTCGGCCGGGCGATCTCTGAAGACGATAATTTGACTAGGGATGACGTCAGTGAAGATGAGAATTGCCCAATCTGCTTGGACACACTAACTAATCCCCTCGCCCTCGACAAATGTGGCCACAAGTTTTGCAAGGAATGCATAGACCTGGCATTTCGGCAGCGAAAAGCCTGCCCAACATGTGGACTTGTGTACGGAGTACAGCAAGGAAATATGCCAAACGGAACAATGGATGTAGGTACTTTATACATACCTTTACCGGGATATCCAAACTGTCGAACAATTCAAATCAGCTACAATTTATGTAGCGGCATCCAAGGTCCAGACCATCCAAATCCTGGTCGCCATTACTATGGTACGACACGGGTGGCTTTCTTACCAGACAATTCGAAGGGACGCGAAGTATTGGGGCTGTTAAAGAAAGCGTTCGATGCGCGCCTGACATTCACCATTGGGACGTCTGTGACGACGGGACAATCAGACGTTATAACGTGGAACGACATTCATCACAAGACGAACACTCATGGCGGATCGACGGGGTAAGTCAGGGCCCGGTTGAGTGGGGTGGGCCTTTTTTTTAGGGGGGGGGGGGGGGGTAAATTGAGGGAGCGCGTAGGCGGGAGTTTTGTAGGGGATTGGGGAACATGCCCCTCGAGAATGTTTGTAATTTAGGTCTTCTGAACTGGCTGGAAATACATCTAAAACTGCCAAGCTAGCGTGATGAAAATGATCAATTTATGTATAGTGAGTGCGGTTTATTTTTTATTTATTATTTATTTTTTAACAATAACAATTACAACGTTTTCCAAAGTAACCTTATCATAGATATTTTAAATAAGAGAGTGCCATTTAAATGAAAAATAATGAAGTTTATCATTTGCCAGTGCGATACGCCTTTCTAACATTATTCGAAAATTTAAAGCCGCTAAAAATCGTGCCGTATCATTAAGCTTTTTATAAATCTCATACTTTGCAATCAAAATACAATGATTTACTATTTTTAAGTTCGTACCCGTACAGTATGTCTGTATCGGAGAGATTCACTTCATATTGCGACTTGTCTCTCCACCATCTCAAAAATCGTGTCCAAAAAATCAGTAACAATAGCAAGTTACAAACATGTTCAATAGTATGAAGTACTTTACATATTTTACAGTTCATTGACTTAACTAGATTCATTTTAAAAAGTAACGAATTTGAGGGCAGTATACCGTGCACGCCGGGTCAGCTGTCTCAAGAAAGTGGTCATTTAGCTACTGCAGTCAGTACAGCATTGTACAGCGGTAATCTAATAAAACAAGGGTAGGTACTTCATATATGATATATTCATATATGATATATATTGTGTACCAAATATATTTCTAACTTCTACTGTTATTCTACTGCGTTCTACTGTGTTCTCCTGTATTCTACACAGGAGAACACAGTAGAATACAGGGAAACAGTGAAAACACAGTAGAACTAGAACACAGTAGAATTTAGAAATATATTCGGTACACAATATATATATACATCATATATGAAGTACCTAGGTAAAACAAGATGGCGAGTTTCACCATTCGGATAGTAACAGTGTTGACGGCTCGACAGACTCGAGTGTGCCGAACCTTACATATAATTATTTAGATACAGCAAAATATATAAGACTTCCATGCTATACAATTAATAAGAGAGAGAATTTCCCGTCCGATCATATTTCATTCAGCGGTTCAAATAAATTAATTCGTTTATAAAAACGCTAAAGCAGTTTCGAATAAAATAAGTTGTTCAAAAGAACAAAAATCCAATCGTTGTAAAATAGCGAAAGAGCACAGTCACAAATAAGCTTTCTTAACTTCTAGTTCTGGCATAAAATATAATATCAACAACATTACACTGATCGCTTGTACATTACTGTTTGTTTAGCCTGATTTTCAGACGGTCGAGGTCGTCTGCTCACTTCCTCCCACCACTTTGGCAGAAACCGTGTTCCTGACGTCATTTCATTTTGACCAATCAGAGCGAAGGTTTTATATTTAGAGAACTGAGGTATGCGTGGAATGTCCAGTGGAGCCTGCATGAAGGACAATTAAGCCAAATGGCGGACGATACAAACGGACTAATATGGCTTTGCCTTTGGATAAAGCGTGCGAAACTTTCGGCATTTCTGAATTATTTCCCGAACAGCGATCGAAAGGCAATATTACCCCTCGTTTCCCGGAAGGACCTTGGCCATCACAGCTGCATCCACAGGCAGCCCAGACTCGACATATATTTCCCGCTTTTTGGGTTACCTGTGGTATGTTTCATAAGCGATCTCGGAAGAGTTTACATAATTGCTCGTTGTGAATTCTCTTTTCCGATTCCTACGAAAAAAACCTTCAATAATAAAAGATTGATACTTAATGAAGTTTTGCGAGTGGTTTTGGGGTGATTTGGGGACTTCTGAAGCAGTTTATTAGGCCTCGAGGTTTTGACGGTTGGCCACGTGTCTACCTCATAGCTACAAATATACACAAGGTATGTATAGGCACTTTTCATCGATGTCACCTCACTCGATGCCGAAATTCGACAAGAAATTCAAATCGATTTCGCCTCTGCTTTCGGCACACAAATCCAGACATGTGTAAGCACTTCTCATCCACGTTTCAGGCCAAACGACGTGAAAACGGCCTGGAAAAAAAATCCGAATTAAAAATATTTCTCTCCGTATGTGATCTGCAGATTGATCGGTCCACAAATCAGCGGTAGACATCGCAGGCGGTGCTTTCAAGATGCGTGGGCATGGCAACTACATCTTGAAAGCACCGCATAAATACAGCAAGTGATAAATATCACGTACAAATCATGCTATTTTTGTTTATAATGACCTAAGAAATTTACTGAAAAAGACAATCACATGTTCTCATGAGTAGTTTGTTTACTTTGAGTTTGAGCTCGTGCGTGGGCATGGCAACTGCATCTTGAAAGCACCGCCTGCGATGTCTACCGCTGATTTGTGGACCGATCAAGTTGGTCCCGATCAAGTTGCAGATCGTATACCGATGGATATATATTTCGAATTCGGGATTTATTTTCCAGGCCGTTTTCACATCGTTTGGCCTGAAACGTGAGTGAGATGTGTTTACACATCTCTAGATTTGTGTGCCGAAATCGATTTGAATTTCTTGTCGAATTTCGGCGGCGAGTGAGGTCACATCGATGAAAAGCGCCTCAAAGCTGCATATATACCTTGTGTATATTTGTGTCTATGAGGTAGACACGCGGCCAACCGTCAAAACTTCGAGACCTAATAAACTGCTTTAGAAGTCCCAAAATCGCCCCAAAACCAATCACAGAACTTCATTAAGTATCAATCTTTTATTATTGAAGGTTTATTTCGTAGGAATCGGAAAAGAGAATTCACAAGGAGCAATTATGTAAACTCTTCCAAGATCGCTTATGAAACATACCACAGGTAACCCAAAAAGCGGGAAATATATGTCGAGTCTGGGCTGCCTGTGCTGCATCTATAGGCAACGACCAGGTAGAGAATGTTTCAAATGGTCGATTTCGCGACATTAGGTTGCAGTCCCTCATTTGCGCTAAAGCGCACGGTCAATCGTCATCAGAACGAGGCTTCGGAAAATGTCTCTTCGAAGAAACAAAATCGATTTCGTAGTGTTGATAGATTTCTAAAATTTTCGTCGTTTTTGATTGTTTGCCATTCTAGAGATTCACTGTAAGCTTAAGAAAGGTCCAGAAGTTGTTTTGAATATGTTTATATTCGGAGTTTTAACGAAGAAAGTGCGATTTTATACGGTTAATGTTCCCAACCCATGGGTTAACATCACGACGACGACAACAACAGTTTGTGGGATAAAGGGGTTGGGAATGAAGTACTCCAGTTAACATAGACATACAGGTTATTCGTTCGAATTCTAAACTTGTAAGCCAGGAGGTTGTAATCCCCCTGCCTGTAAGGGGGTCATTATCTTCCATGGGAGAGGTCATAGTTCTCTCTGACTGGTCGCTAGGCAACGAGAGGTTGTAATCCTCTCCAAGGGGTTGTAATCCCCCAGGCCCCCCAGTCAGGGGTTGTAATCCCCATGAGAGGTTGTAATCCTTTCTGACTGGTAGCTAGGCAACAAGAGGTTGAATCCTCTCCAAGGGCCGCTCCTGTAAAAAAATAATTTCTCCTCTCTCGATTCTCGACCTGGTCGTCGCCTTATAGATGCAGCTGTGGTAGCAAAGGTCCTTCCGGGAAACGTAGTATAATAATGCCTTTCTCTGTTCGGGAAATAATTCAGAAATGTCGAAAGTTTCGCACGCTTTCTCAAAAGCCATATCAAGTCCATTTGTATCGTCCGCCTTTTGGCTTCACCTTCATGCAGGCTGCACTAGACATTCCATGCATACCTCAGTTCTCTAAATATAAAACCTTCGCTCTGATTGGTCGAAATGAAACAATGACCAGAACACGGTTTCTGTCAAAGTCCATCAGACGGGGAGGTGGGAGGAAGTGAGCGGACGACCTCGACCGTCTGAAAATCAGGCTACTGTTTCTTCGGATAGTAACGATATCGACGGCTCGACAGACTCGAGTGTGCCGAACCCTACATATAATTATTTAGATACACCGAAATATAGAGGACTTTCATGCTATACAATTAATAAGCGAGAGAAATGATGTTACCAATTTAGGGTTAAGCCGACGTGATCACTATCTAATTTCTCCTTTCTCAGTTACAAAACAATGCAAATCTTCAAGAGAGAATTTCCCGTCCGATCATATTTCATTCAGCGGCTCAAATCAATTCATTCGTTTAAAAAGCTAAAGCAGTTTCGAACAAAATAGGTTGTTCAAAAGAACGTTGTTTAAAATATGACTTACTCGTATCCGAAGAAAAAATCCAATCTTTATAAAATAGCGAAAGAGCACAGTCACAAATAAGCTATCTAGTTCTGGCATAAAATATAATATCAACAACATAACATCGCTTGTACATTACTGTTGTGATCGTACCTTCAACTTCAACCGGCGGCTGTTTGTTGATATTTTATTTCTGACAAAACTCTTGCTTTTTCCTTGGCTAGTCGAACTGCTACATCACTCTTTGCCCCCATAACAAGGGCACCCAACGAGTACTTTTTGAAATTCGTTTGAAACCAGTTGTCTGCAGCTTATCTAGCCATTTTAAGGCGCCTACTATGTCTTTTGATATATTCTAGAAAGCTATTAGCTAGCTGTTCGGATTTTCTAGGTGGAAATCGCGTCAACCGAAAATACTATGGCAAAATATTCCCGGCCTACGAATTTGTTAGCAGTCTAGAACAGAAACAAGAATTTTCTAGCCCAAGTAACTTCATGTTACAAAGTTTTGTGGAGGTACGAATTTTTTAGGGATTTTCTGACTCTATTGATCAGACGAATTGGGACGTACGAATATTTTAGGGGAAACCTTTTAGTCTCCCCTTTCTTCTATAATTTTCTAGGGATTGAAAACGAATTTTCTAGCCAGTATTTCAGAAAACAATTTTCTAGGGACAATTTTTTCAAATCCGAAAGTTTTAGGCTAACTTAATTACTCTCCCGAACAGATGTTTAACCGAAAACTTCGTTGGGTGCCCTTGCCATAATCTTCCCAACAGTGCAGCGAAGCGGTTGTATTTTTTCTGAGGCGTATTTGCCGGCAAGTATCAGAATACAAGACTTATAGTACGTGTGGAAAATCGAATATTTTCTATAAAATAAAGGCGATTTCACACAAACAAAAAACATACGATTCTTACCGAAGGTTGAAGAGTCCAGAAGTCATTCTTTCAGGTCTCTATCCGTGAATTCGAAATATCCTATTGAAGCTTAAGCTAGCCATTTTTTCGACAGAGTCAACAGTCTGCCATTTTACCAACAACACGATATGTTCTCGAAAATGTACATTTTTCTTTTTCCCCTTTAAGATTAGTGTTCTTATTTCGTGGCCTATCCCAGGGTACATAGGGAGCCGTTTATATACCATGGTAAATTAGTTCCCAGTCCTCGAAAAATTATGCTCCGTCAAGCCGCTATTTTTGGCTTCAGTCAAATGTCGGGAAATGCGAGACAGCTGACCCGGTGTGGTGAATAATTTTCAGCCGAAACATACTCAGAGAAGTAATAAATGTAATAGATATATTGCAAATATTCCAATTTAATCCCTACCATAAGAATTTGTGTTTCAGAAGTAGGGGGGACAAATGCCTTCTCAGCCAAAAGTTTTCTAACATGGCGGATGACATTTTGGTTAGTTTTATAATCTTATTCTTATCAGCAAGACTCTCTGTATCATCAGAATCAAACAACAAGCTTCATTTACAAAGGCTGAAACAGCGCTGTAAACGCAAAGAACTGTAAAAAAGGCGTTCTTTAAATTAAAGGTCTCTATAAAGGTCTGTGGAGGAATTAAATCCCCTTCCAAAGAGTATAAATCATGTACATAAACTATGCCAGCTTGATGCTATTGTTTATAATAAAAATATTTACCCCCTATTTTAATATTTTTATTGTTACGTATTACTTCATTATGCCACTTCGTGACGATTTTAATCGATCATCCATCAAGTTAGCCCAATATTTTAAAATATCCAAATAGAACAAAGGTATATAGTTTTATCAAGATTAGCAACGTTTTTTAAATAATATAAAGGAATAACTTTCCAGGGGGCATCAGAATCATCAAGAAACCTTTTAATCCAAATAAGCTTAAAAGATTTTTCAAAAGTTTTGAACTCTATCATCTCAAACCCACCATTTTGTTTTACCCATTAATGTAGATCTTTTTATTTTGGGGGGTTTCTTGTTCCAATAAAATGAAAAGTGATATTATCTACGAGTTTATTAAGATCCATCGGAACATGCAAAGGACAGGTATTATATACAAGTTGTGATAAACCTACAGCTTTCACCAGGCTGAGCTTTCACTATGTTTATTTTCCCCAAAAGGGTTAGATTTCTACACTGCCAAATATTTAAGACTTGTTCTAAATTCTTAAGCTTTTCATAAAAGTTTAAAATGTTGGTTTGGTCTGTAGAATAAGAAAAATAGCACCCAAGTTGTTTAGGCCAATTGACCTGCAAGAGGGTATTATACTTATCTTTGTCTCGACCTAGCCACATGATAGCATCCGTTTTAGATTGATTTATTGAAAGCCCCGATACTTTCTTGAACTGGTCTAGCAACTGAAATAAATGCTTACCTGAAATCTCATCTTTGAGGAAAAACGCTAAGTCGTCAGCATATGCGGGATACTTTATTTCCGATTTACCGACTTTAATGTCTTAAATATTCGGTGAGTTTTATACTAAACAAGCTAAGCTAAAAGCTCTATTGCGATTACAAACAATATTCCTGAGAAAGGGCAACCTTGTCTCACTCCTCTATTTAATAAATAAGAAATCGGAAGAAAAACCGTTATTTATGACCCAACTTGAGATCTGATTATAAAATACCGAAAACCACCGCACTATGTCAGGCCCAAACTTGAAGGCTTCGAGATTTTTGTAAGAGCCAAACCAGAAACCCTTTCTTGTTCAGTGAAATACAAGATATCATTAACCAAACGGATATATCCCGTTTGGTTTGGACGAATAATTAAGTGCAGTACCTTTTTAATTCTCTTTGCTATAGCAGCAGTTGCAATTTTATAGTCAGTATTCAACAAGGTATAAACAGGTCGCCAAGTATTTTATTTTTCTTTGGGATGAGCGAAATAATTCCTCTACGTTGCTCAATTGACATTTTGCCAGACTTGAATGCATAATTAAAGCTATCGACTAAACATTCGCCGATAAGATCCCAAAAGCATCTATAAAGTTCATATGAAAGACCGTCAGTCCCTGGGGACTTATTACTCTGAGTATTTTTTAAGGCAGATAATGTTTTCGTTTTTGCAGAACATATGATTTAAAGTGAGATCTTCTGCATTCAATGTTGAAATGTATATTTTCGGCTTGTAAAATAACCTTTTCATTAGTAATAACTTAATTGTTATCCAATTCTAAGACTTGCATGGATGTGTTTTTCTTATAATTTTGCTTTTCCAAATTAAGGAAATATCGAGAACTTGTTTCTCCGTGTTTATACCAAAGAACCTCAATTGCTGCGTATCATACAGCCTCTAGTGTTTTCTTCCAAAATATCATCTAGTTATTGTTTACGTTTATAATATTCAGTTAAATTTTCTTTAGTTGGACTTTGTTCCACAAGTTTTTTGTAGTTTATTAACAGTCAGTATTGTCTAAATTGAATTCTTTATTTCTCCGCGCTTTTCTCTTCCTCTTACTATACTGAATACTAAACGAACTTATCTCCATTTTCACCATCTCCGATTTAAAACCTTTATCGTAATTCAAATCTTCATATTTTTTGATAAAATTAAGGATTTCTTCTCTAAGACTTTCTACGAACTTTTCATCCTGTAACAAACTATTATTACATTTCCAATAGCCAGGTCCGTGTTTATCTTTGGGTTTAAATATCAAGACAAGTGTAATAGCTGAATGGTCCGGCGAAGGTGTGTCCAAGTATGCTTCATGGCTTAGGCTTCTTTATTTGTTTCATAATGATAGTTATCGCCTTCTGATTCAATCAGTGGTTTCAAATGAGTGGTCTTCCAAAATGTGTCATTCGTAGTTGGTATTGAAAGCATGCGTGTCAAACGGTTTCAACATCGGTTCAACATTTGTGGAAAGATGTTGAAAGCATGCGTGTCAAACGGTTTCAACATCGGTTCAACATTTTTGGAAAGATGTTGAAAGCATGCGTGTCAAACGGTTTCAACATCGGTTCAACATTTGTGGAAAGATGTTGAAAGCATGCGTGTCAAACGGTTTCAACATCGGTTCAACATTTGTGGAAAGATGTTGAAAGCATGCGTGTCAAACGGTTTCAACATTGGTTCAACATTGTATTGTTCTCGGAAATGTTTTCAGGCCATGTCAAACTGTTTCAACATTGGTTTCAACAAATGTTGTACCGATATTGAAGAGATGCTGAAACCATTTGACCGAGGGTTAGAGTACTATTTACAGAATGACCGGCAGTGTTGTATGGGTAGACACATATACCGACAATAATAATATGAACGCGAATTCTGTAAATTATTTCTAAACCCTTCTAACACTGAACAATAGGCCCTTTGCAGCTAACAGTCACATGCTGATATAATACTTCGTTAACGAATGAATCGAGCTCATGATCCCCATGGGAAAGGCGTTGCCATGGATGCTGGAGAGCAAGCTATCTTTAAAAACTGGTAAAGTCGATCAAGGCGGTATGCTAACCGCCGTGGGAAGCGAGTAGCAGCTGACGTTTCGAGCGCTAGCCCTTCGTCAGAGCAAACGTTTTGTTCGTCTTTTGCTCTGACGAAGGGCTAACGCTCGAAACGTCAGCTGCTACTCGCTTCCCACGGCGGTTAGCACACCTTAATCGACTTTAGTTGATTATACCAGTGCTTATCTTCCCCGCCGACGCAGCCAACACTAGTTTTTACAGGAACTAGTTGCCCATCGTATCTTTAAAAAAGCTGTTTTAGAAATATCGATAATCGATTGGAGATGGAAAATAGCATTTACAAACAGGTTTTGCTAATAGCAATACCGATCTCGTACAATGCCTTTAAATAAATGAAGTCACATATTTTTAGTACAACCACGTTATTTGTAAGCTGCAAAGGGCCTATTGTTTGAAGTTTTGATGAAAAGAGTAAACTTTGCGTCGCAGTCATGCGCATTGTGTTAAAAAACAGGTCCTATAATTCCATGTGAGACGGTCCCTGTGCGTCAGTACAGGAATGTTACATTGCCATTCCACCCCGGCATAGAGGAGGTCAGTGCTTGGTCGTGAGACCTCCCTACAGAACTTAAAACATCAGAGTGTCAGTACCAGTGATACAGACGTTGAAGTTTCATTAATCAGATACGTTCTAGTTATGCAATGCCTTTGAGTGGTATACCGTGAAATATCACGGAGTATTTGGCGGGAAAACAAACTGGGAGGTTTGACAGACGCGCGCGTCACATTATGGCGGGAAAAACCTTTGGATACAACCTGTGGTGGGAGACCGCTGAATATCCAACGGCTATCCAGCCTTCTGATTGGCTGTATTTTTCATAGTATGGAATAAAGACTGATATCGTATTTATCAGGTCTGTATCTGTGATACAGTCACTGATGTTTTATTAATCCAACAAGAACGAGTGTGTGTCGAAGTATGGACTGAATATCTAATCAGTTCTCAGGGGCGTAGCCAGGAGGAGGTTCCAGGGGTTCGGAACCCCCCGCGGAAACCCCCCTTGCGGAACTCGTGGCTATGCCCCTAGTTCTACACTGGATTATACAGAGGTATTCACGTGGTATTATTCAGTACACAGGATTGACTGGCCATGGCTGCATAATTGTTTAGAATAGCATTGTTTGATATCTTGCTTTTGGATACTTTGACTCGCAGATTTGCCCTTCCGAAGCTACATTCTCAAGCATGTTAAGGCCTGGTTCAGGGGTCAAATTTCGGGCAAAAACTGTTTTCCTTATTTCAACACAGCCGAGTGTGGTAAGTACACCAAGTTTCTCACGATAATAGATATCGCCATTCTTGACTACCTTAAAGTGGTTTGTGTGTAGTAAAACGTGTCACGTGGTCTGTCACGTGACTTAGAACACGAAATCAGTAAATCACAAACGCGGCTCCGAGTTTAAAACAGCTAGGATGATGAGTGTTTAGTTAACAATGAAGCCCTTTACCTAAATCAGCTTAGAAAAGATGACTACAATGTTTTGTTAACGAGTAATTAAGGCGAAAATATGCACAATAGGTCACGTGACTTTTTGCACCCTTATATCTCCTTATCATTACATGATAGTCATGTTTTCTAAGTGTGGTCTGAAACACTGCGGGAGGAGTAATGTTTTAGCAGGGTTACTTTATATTTATATGTTATCGTCGCAGCCGCATTTCACTTCAACGATCTTATATAATTATGACGTCATCGGTAATATGATACGACAACCATCCACTTAACAAATTTAAGGAAGTGGATATTAGTGTTATGATGTAATTAGATTTTTGTTTAAACTGTTATTTCTGTAACAAAACATTATTTAACGTAAATCTATTTTCCGTTTAATGAACCAGGCCTTAACATGCTTGAGTTCTCAAAGAAAAT
This sequence comes from Actinernus sp. WN-2022, assembly GCA_030867875.1. Classification (NCBI taxonomy): domain Eukaryota; kingdom Metazoa; phylum Cnidaria; class Anthozoa; order Actiniaria; family Actinernidae; genus Actinernus; species Actinernus sp. WN-2022. The sequence continues at coordinate 238,909 of JAOWCC010000592.1, read as the reverse complement.
CTTAGTTTCAAGGTAAACGTCTTTTCAGCGTGGTGATGATTACAGAAATGCTTCTTATTTTCTCAGGTTTGGATATCCTGACCCAACCTACCTTGACAGGGTGAAAGGAGAACTGGCTGCCAAGGGAATTCGCTGAGAGAGGACGTGGACCGATACCAAGATGTAAAAAAAAAAAACTTTTCTTTTCAAAAACGTACCGGAAAATTAAAGAGAAAGTTAGGCCTAGTTCAAGCCTCAAAATGTTCATGTGTCGAATTTAATGCTAATAAGAGACTGGCGATGGTATTCAAACTCGGGCTGACATCCATAACAACAACTACTACTTTACTCAAGTGCTAGAATAAGACTAGAGAATTACACAAAATTGAAAGTATACATATGTAGTTATGATATTGAATCATGTTTGCCGCGTAGCACTAGTAAGTGTAAAGAATGTAATATAAAGTGGTAAGCTGTAGTGCTAAGTGTGCACGCCCTACGAGGGAAAGAGAAAAAATCTCTGATCCAAGTGGGACTCGAACCCAACGACCTCCAGGTTACATGTCTGGCGCTCTACCAACTGAGCTATCAAGTCAGATGAGAGCAATCGTGGGTATTGGTGCGTTATATGGGGTCACGGCGATTATATATGTATATGTAGTTATGATATTGAATCATGTTTGCCGCGTAGCACTAGTAAGTGTAAAGAATGTAATATAAAGTGGTAAGCTGTAGTGCTTTTGTTATCTGCAATAACCAATTGGCCAATCAAGTCAGATGACAGATAACATGTTCATGTAAAGATTCGAATGTCAGGGTAGACGAGAGGATACAGTAGTTATAATAATTTAAATAAAGTGGCAATATAGAAGATTACAAACACAGTAAGTAAGTAAGTAGTATGATTGAAATTAATACTAAACGGAGCATTTCAATCAAGTCATAACATTTAATGAGGAGATTTTTAAGATTGAGCCTGTTTGAAGCTTTGAGCCCTCAAACCGATATCGGACTATAAAAGATGTCGGGTTGTAATTTCGAAGTAGATATTATAGATTGTGAGATCTTTGTATCTCACACTGATCGAGTTAAGGGTTGGTATACTTGGATGATTGGCTGGAAACACCCTCTTACTGTTTGTGTATTAGCATTGACAACAACAAAAATTATCCTCTTCCGTGTCTTGGTGTATAACAAATATATTTTAAACCCTTGCAAGGTTTCGTAAGTTGTATTGAGTATAATAAAAAAGACTTCATTTATGGAGGGTAACACATAATAGTGCAGAACACTAATAAACTTGTGGCCCTCTCCTGCCTTAGAGCTAAATCTACATTGTATTTACAAAAATGGTGAAAATATCAATACTAGAAAACTACATTATGAATTCAAGATATAAAATATATAAAAACTGTAAAAAAAAAACTGTATCGACTCATAGAAAATTTCATGAATTACAACAAATTTAAAAACCGGATAAAAATGAGCTACAGAAATTTGGTCCTTAAAATAAATTCTCGGAGAACACATTTAAACGCATTAAGACTTGGTTTCCTCTTAATATGCCATGGGTTAATAACTGGTAGAATTGCAATACTTGCGGCAACGAAGAGAAAACGAAGAAAAATTAGTGAAAAAGAGCTGAAAAGAAGAAAAAAAATTCGCTGGGGATCGAACGCGAGACATATCTTTTATAGTTGATATCTTAGGAATCCGGCGAAGCCGCGCGCTCTTGTCGCTCGGCCATAGAACCGATGATTTGTCACGTGATTCGAAAATAAGCTTATCAAGAGAATGCGCGCCTATATATATGGAAGCGAGAAGCCCAAGGATTATATATAGCAAAGCTGAAAAACATGTAGAGTTTTAAACGAGCTCCGTTACGATTCGACCAAGGGAAGAAATGAAAGAGAAAAAAGACAACTTCTATTCCAGTATGCACGCTTGTTTGTTGTTTCGTCCATCAACATGCAGAATTATAAAAACAAATCTTCCATCGCTTTCTGTGTTTCGGTTGTTCAAAGGACTCGGGCTCGCCACAGGCAGCTCGATTTATGAGCTAAAATTAACACTGAATTCGGCACATGGAAAGTTTGAACTGGACCTTTATACACAGTCGCAGTATTTACTTTGATGAAATAGTTAATATATTAACAATAACCTACATGTGGTGTCGAATTTTGATCTCAGGATATTTCGTTTGCGGATATTATCTCTTCCGAGAAGAGAAACTAGAGCTTCGAGGTCGGAGAATGTCCAAGGACGAATACCAGGGCATAGTTCGACGCCACAATGTTGGTTATTGTTGTCATCATCCTTCAAATATTTTCTTGGACGCTTACGCTCATGTTTAGACCAGTTTATTAAAGTCTTTTGTTTCAACTGGTGGGCCACCATTGTCTAGCATCTGTCTGCCCGCCAAATAAACAAAGGATTTGGACAACTGCGCATGAACCGTAAACTGGTCTATTCGCTGATATTTGTCGTCTGGCGAAGAAAAAATATCGGGTCACGTGACACATTCCACCAATCACGCGCGAGAGAAAATATTTGATTGATTATAATGGTTAATATTTATAAGTAATAGCATGGTATGAGGTTGATTAGTGATTAAATGTACCCGAAAGTCGAGTACTAAACCTCCCGAGGCTCGAGGGACATTTAATCACTAATCAACCGAAATGCCATGCTATCAGTTTGTAATATTACTGTTTCCAAGGAAGTAGGACTCTTTTGGCCGAGTCAACAAGTTCAAAATGAATAAATCCTATGGATACTCTTGGGAATCCGTTAATTGTTCACTTCATCTACTCGTTAGTTATTCTATTGAAATCTTTTGGGGTAGTTTAGCATTTATATAGGCCTGATAAAAATGTGGTGCGACGCATGCGCAATAGTATTACTAGTTATCCCACATGTGTTAGACGTGAAAGTAGGTTACACTGATTTTTCTGATTAACTGAACATTTGTCAAGATTTTACAATATTTTCTAGATGTTTCCACGGCTGATAAATATTATCTAAAATGTTTTTCAACCAGCCGTATCGTTTTAATATTTTCTTATCTACCTGTGCTCTAACTGCATGTTCAAGTTTCCAATTTAAGAATGTCGTGCCCAGACGCGATTTGTTTCTTACTGCGCATGCTTTCAGTTTTCTTCATCAAGCATGCGCAGTAAAAAAATCGGGTCTGGGTTTAAACAATCTCGTACCCAGACCCCATTTGTTTCTTACTGCGCATGCTCGACGAAAAAATAGGGCTCTGGAACATTTCCGATTCCGGAAGTCCGCGAATCACGGACTTCCGGCAACTCTGCGCATGCTTATCATTACGTCCCCTGAGAAGTCGTATTCTCGCTCAGCGCCTCAGACCTATGTTTTGGTTTAGATTTGGAAGTTCGCCCGGTATTTTGATAGTGATATTTTGCTTGCTAGTGTCAGGGCAAGCCTCAGGGAGTCTCTTTCATCTTCTGCCGTTTTTAGATTAAAAAATGAAAGTAGGAGAAAATATTATGTGGCACATTTCCAAATGTATAAAGATAATCTAAAAGCAACTTGGAAACTTATTGGTACTCTGATTAAGCGGAAAACGAAAGGACAGACAATACCAACTAGGATTATAAGAAATAATAAAACCTACATAAACAAACGTGAAATTGCAGAACAATTTAACCAGCATTTTATCTCAGTTGGCTCTGATCTTGCTAGGTTAATTGAAACTGCTGATCATGAAAGTCCAGTACAATATATGCGGAATTCACCAATATCTAGCTTTGTTATGTTTCAAATTACTAAGGAAGAAGTTAGTCAAATGTTCTCAAACTTAAATGCTAGCAAGGCCTCACTAGATATCCCAAACAAACTGATTAAATTTGCCAGTAATCAACTTGCAGTGCCCTTCACCTATATCTATAACCAATCTATAGCAACAGGGATTGTACCAGATATCTTTAAAATTTCACGAATAACTCCAGTCTATAAGAGTGGCGTCCTCACTGATCCAGCTAACTATAGGCCTATTGCAATTCTCTCACCTTTCAGTAAGGTATTAGAAAGAATAATTTATAACCAGCTTGTTAAATGTTTGGACAAACACAATATCTTATTTCAGTATCAATTTGGATTTAGAAAAAACCACTCTACTGAACAGGCTATACTTGAGATTACTGATACCCTTAAGATGGCAATTGATAAGAAACAGATTACTTGTGGAATATTCCTTGATTTTGCCAAAGCTTTTGATACTGTTAACCATGAGATTTTACTTAAAAAAATATATCATTATGGTATCAGAGGTACTCCATTCAATTGGTTTGCTAGCTATCTTAAAAATCGTACCCAGTATGTTAAAATAGACGACATAGCATCAGGCACTATGATTACTAAGTGTGGTGTCCCTCAAGGGTCTACACTTGGCCCCCTATTGTTCCTACTTTATATAAATGATTTACCAAACTCCTCAAGCAAACTGTCATTTCGAATATTTGCTGATGATCGATACAAATATATTTTATTCTGATAAAGACCCTAAACAACTTGAAACCATTATGAATGAAGAAATGAAAAATGTCTTTAAATATTGTACTATAAATAAATTGTCGATAAATTTTAAGAAAACAAATTATATGATTATAACTTCTCCTGCTAAAAAAGTTAATATCAGCATTAAAGACTTGGAGCGCAAATCTTATATAAATATCTTGGAATCTTTATTGATGAGAAACTAAACTGCCTGGGAACCCCAAATAAAACATGTCAGTAGCAAAATAGCAAAAAACATTGGCATAATCAATAAACTACGTCATTACCTTGATTTACACATGTTAAAACAATTGTACTATACCCTGATCTACCCTTATATAAATTATGGTCTAGTTAGCTGGGGTAATACTTATACCTCTCGACTGACCAAACTGTCAACTAAACAGAATAAATGTATTAGAAGTATTTTTTATGTTCCAAACCGGGAAAGCTCTACACCTTATTATAATTTACTGGGGATATTGAAACTTAACAACATACTTAAGTCAAAAACTGCAGTTCTAGCTCATAAAATCCTCTATGATAAACAGAATATTCCATTGATTTTACAAAATTCTCTTGTCCCAGCTTCTCAAATACACAGTTATAATACTAGATACTCCTCAGGTGATAATTTATATAAACCACAAATAAGAACTAATTATGGATTATTCTCATTTCGATATTTTGTTACTCTAGTATGGGAAGAAATACCACTTAATATAAAACAATTAGGAATCTGGAGCTTCAAGAAAGAATACAAAAACCTTTTGTTGTTGAAGCAAGCATAGAATTCCTTTATATATTATATAATATATATATATTTTTTAAATTGTAACGTTCTAAGCTTATAGCTTAAAATACCTTAGTAGTATGTACTTGCCTTGATTTGATTTTTTATTTGATTTTAAACTTAATTTCACATAATTTGTAAAAGCATTGTCCTTTTATGGCAGAGGCCAACTCGAAAGCTCTGCTACTTTGGCCTCTGCACACTTATATATGTAACTATTTTTTCATATTATTTTCTTATTTTTCCTGATTTATTATCTTCTATTCTCGCATTGTAACTTGCTCTATCGATAAGTGTAAAATAAAATTGAATTGAATTGAATTGATTGGAGTTTAAGGCTTTATTTTCATGCATCAGGCTCGTGTTTCGGTATCGGTGGATTCATCAGACATCACAGATTCCAGTACACGTGAAGAGGATTCATGGGGATCGAAAACTGATCGCTGAAATTGCCTTACCTGAGCCCGATGACACACAAACGGCAACTGAATACACCATAGAAGCAAGTCAAGGCATTTTTACTTGCGATTCTCTCGTATTTAGCTCCTTGAAGGCTGGAGTTCGTTGCATTCTCATCAGTACATGCACACAAACGCTTATATTTAAGCGATCAGTGCCAGTTCACAAGTTTAAAAGATTTCTGCCTATAGAGCACTTACGAACACGTTAATATGGGAATGCGTAGTATTACCTATCTGTTACGGTAAATCCCTCGGCTATACATATCAAACAATTGTTGTCGTTCAGAGTAATATTTGGGCCTGACTAGATGCTTACGCTCATCCTTTTCAAATTTCACTATCGAATCTTCAAAAAACGATTCGATTTTTTTAATCTCACTTGCTGTAGCCTACGTTGTATCCGCCTCTCTTCTGCCGGCTCGCTACACTTCCTGAACGTGTTCCAGTATTCGACGATCCGTCCTGCTTTCCAAATATGGAATATATTGACCATATATGGAATATAACAGGGAGCTCTCAGGAACGACACTTTTCTCAATAAATTGTTTGATATGTCAACTGTTACTGCCGGTTGGGTTCGATTTTCGAATTCGTGTACTGTATGCGATTTGAATTGGCCGCTGAAGTGATTTGAACTCCCGAAAATATCTAAGCATCCCTGAAGAGATCGAGAACCATTTAGGTAAAATCCAACGGTTTTTAGCGTTTAGATACCCCCAATTTTCAATGCATTTGTCCAAATAAATTATTTTATGTATGACTTTCGGTGAAATTGCATTGTTCAGAACAGCCAATCAGAATACACAAAAATCGGATTCTTCCAGAGCCCTATTTTTTCGTCGAGCATGCGCAGTAAGAAACAAATGGGATCTGGGTACGAGATTGGGGTTTAAATTGCATATAAGCGTAATTATTTTTATCATTAAGTAATGGTTCGCCAAAGAACAGGAGCAAAAGACAATAGGGTGGGGTAATGAGCAATTCCCTATAATGATTTTGCTTGAATATGCCTTAACTGCTGTCTGAGATGTCACAGTTATGGACTAAAAATAAATCCGGCAGCCAATCTGAAAGGGGGAAGACAAAAGGTATTTAAATCACAAATTTGAGAACTTCCCCGATAACGATTTTCTTTGAAATAATATACGTAGTTGAATAGTAAAACATTTCTTAATTTGAGTGTTGTGCCTTTAATGACGTGACGTAAAACAGGAAATAATTTATTATACAAAAACTAGCTCTAGGTAGAAATAAATGATCTTTTTATAAACATAGATCTGTGTTATATGTGAAGCTTCTATCAGTGATTTTACCAAATATTTTGTCTAAATCAGAAGCACATTTCATTCACAAGGAGAATGAAATAACAGTAAATTCCCTGTTTGACGTCACGCATTAGCATATTAAGGAAATAGAAACCTAACTCATAGATGCAACACTCAAATCAAGAAATATTTTACCATTCAACTATTTAGTTGATGTAGAATCGATTTTTATGATTAAATATTTGGGCTCAAATGAGTTGTAGGGTATTTCAGGAGCTCATTACCCGGGTATTTCAGGAGCTCATTACCCGGGTATTTAAAGTGCCCCTAGCCCCGATGTAGTTTTATGTATTTTCAAAGGCTGTATGAAAACTGAGGGCGAATGAATCGTGATTAAAGTCCCGGGAATTTTGTTTCACGACTACGCAGTTTGGGGTCTAATGGTCGAGTGACGTAAGATCAGAAAAAAAAGCCATTCATTGTTCACTAGCTCCTGTATTAGTTTCTATTGTTATGGATTCCCAATCTTACGTCACACACGATGTACTAGACCAAGCTTCTAATTTGTGTACTGCCGCTCGGTCGTGAAAAGAGCCGGGTCGCTTTTCGCCTTATTAACCAACTGGAACAGTTGAAGACAATCCCCGGCGAGGATTCACGCAAAAACAAAACTTTTTCACAGAATTACTCCTGACCAAAGATTGAGGATTTAAAGAAACAAAAGATATTGGGGATAGGGACACTTTATGTAAAAATATTTGAATAATAATAAGGACTAGTATTTGATGTTCTTTAGCATATATTTATTATTAGAACGTTTTTCGTCAAGAAGTTGTGTATGTTCCCAACTATTCTCGTCATATACTTGGGCATTGCCGCGGTGATAGTCGCTTGTTAAACTGAAGTATACAGGAAAAACGTAAAATTAGACATACTCAGAAACAGGTGCATGTTCAGAAATCTCTTGCAATTTCAAATTATAGTGCACATTTCTATCTAAATGTCAACAACTAACAATGAAAATCTAACAATTTACAGACTGAAAAACTTAGTAAAAAGTATGTAAAATATGAACATATCTCTCGTAAATTTTGGACTATGTAAATTTGTTCATTTACACAGTGTACAGAAATTTTAAGGGAAGGTACGTTTTTTTATCAGGGTGGGCTGGGGGATCTGTACTAAATATCTTTACAAAAATTGGTGGCCTTTACAATCTGAGGAAACTCGATTTTTGGAGGGTTTTTCATGATAACCCTTACTAGTCGGGTTAAAAGAAGGAACATCCGTGAAACTGGCCATTTCCTCTCGTGATTCCTCATCTAAGATTTCCTTTACAAACCTGACATCAATGGAATTATATTGATAGCAGAATTTAAACACATTCAATAAATGGGAATGAAAAAACCTTAGACTCTCCCCCTGTTAGAAAAAAGTAAAGGCTTGGCCCTCCACAAATGACCCTCCCCTCAAGCCCCAGCCTACCCCCTGATAAAAAAAACGTACCTTCCCTAAACAAACCGCCTGTAAATTTAAACAGTCTGTAAAAGCATGTTTAAAAAAAATTAACTATACACATGCCTGTAAAATGTCAGTAAATGTACAAATTGACAGAGTTCAAAATTCACAAAACAAATGTTCACATTTTACAGATATTTTACAGTTCCTCAAAGTCTAATTGGTTAGATTATGTCCAATGTAAACGCAAGTCTAATGGCAACTTTCTAATGTTCGAGTATTATTTTAATGGTCTATCGAAAGCACATGCATTTCTGTTTCAAAAGAATATTAAAAAAGTGAGTATTGACAAGCTTGCCAGCGCCGTCTTCCCAGAAAACCATTTGGTTGTATCGTATATGGTTTATACTTTTTACCGGACCTTTTTTTAATTGTCCACTTTAGAAACGAGTAGGGGGCTGGGGGGCGAGTTCGGTTTCGCAAAGGCGCTTGGGAGCGTTACAGGGGACAGTTGATAGACCGATTTAGCTTGTACATTTGTTGACCCAATTCAGATCATGTGACAGCTCTCCAGAGGATTCAGTGCTTTGTTTCCCAATTAGAGAAATATTTGTACATTTCCTCTTGGGATACAGAAAAACAAAGAAACATTACTCTCAAGGGAAAAGTCGGGTGACCTGAATTGGGACAACAAATGTACAAGCTAAATCGGTCTATTGCAGAATACAAAGAAACATGGCAAATATCGTAACACTCGAGCTGCTGATATTACAGTGGCTTCTCCGAATAGCAGTTTTAACGGTATTGATCCGAACGCCTCACTTCGATGTAATGAAGCGCCATTTAAACCATCATTCTTGTATGACACCAGCACCCTCTAAACAAGCACGACTAATTTAGATACACAGTTTGAATAGTGCTTCACTACATTGAAGTGAGGTGTTCGGGTCAATACCGCTGACCTGCTATTCGTAGAAGCCACTGTAATATCAGCTATAACTGTCCCCTGAGTAACGATCCAAAGCACCTTTGCGAAACCGAAAATAACTATTTGGTGCTGGCTATTCACTAATGTGTGGTATATACTAAAATAATTATTCACCTCAGTGTCGGTGAATAGTGGTGGATATTTACCGAACCGCTTGTTAAATATTCCGAGATAGCGAGCCAATCAAATTGCATGATCTATGTAGGTTCTCGTGTTGTATATATACTACAAAAAAAACTCTGAATTTCTCAGTAACGAGGCCTGAAACAACCATGGGGGCTGATCAAAGCCAGGTCCCGGCTAATCCACAGATCGAATTAGAATTTAGCGTGAGAACCGGAGAACCCGGAGAAAAACCCTCGGAGCAAGGGCGAGATACCAACTAACTCAACTCACATATGGCGCCCAGTCCGGGAATCGAACCTGGGCCACAACGGTGAGAGGCAAAGCGCTTAACCACTGCGCTACCCCGGCTCCGGCTAATTTATTCCCCGTACCTGACGTCACAAATTACAAGTTTTGAGCCGTCTATACATAGCGGAGGTTATGAGGAAGATTTTCGGATAGTTTTCTCTTCCTAGCCGCGCAACACAGAGAAATAAAATAGCAGAACCTATTTCTTTCTAATACATCTTTGTATAGTCGTTGGGTTGATTTTAGGGTTGAGTTCCCTTTTAAGGTGGTGTTCGCACAGATGACAATCCTGTAGAGACCAAGCAGCCTGTGGGACTAAAGTATGATAATGTAGTAAATATTAAGTGTACATATGCGTATAGTGATGCTACGCCCCTGGAAGGGTTTGTGATGAGTTGATTTCTAGCTGTCCTTGTTCATCAGACTGTATCACCTTAACATTTTCTCATTTTAAACCACAATTCGTTTTCACCTTATTATAGCTATCTATGGGCCTTATTATACCTATCTATGGGCAAAACATCGAAAAACGAACGGACAAGAAATTACGGCCTAAAAATTTCCCCTGGAAAATGTAATTAATGTACGAAAATTCGGAAACCTGGCTCACTCGCTTGCGTTTAATTATCTGTTCCTAGTTATTCAGATTTTGGAATCGCACTATCGGTTAAACACTGAAACGGCCGTCCTTTTCTTTCTACCAGAAATCCCCTGGATTTCCGAGGATGGAGAACGTCTAGAAGTCAACACTTTTCAAATGGACTGAGTGGTTTGGAATGAGTCAGCCGGTTTCCTTTTCTAATCATTGGAAAGGATGGAAGTTGTCAGTCAGTAAAATTTGCCTACCGTGCGCTGTCATGGTAGTCGAGACACTGGTAGTCTGATTCCCAAATATATTATAACTCGGTTGGTATCTCGTTCACTCTTGCTCCATGCCTTTTCACAGGTTCTCCTAACTTCTTCCCTCCAGAAAAACCAAACACTAAATTCTATTTTAGCAGGGATCTGGTCTTGATAGCCCGATGTTTTTTTTCCTTTTCTTTTTCAGCTAAGTGTATTTATATGGCCCGATTCAAACGTCGAACTTTTCATGCGCCGAACCTAATTAGATCAAAAGAAGCCGCCTAATTATCTTTTCTTTCAATTGCGTTCGGCGCATGAAAAGTTCGACGTTTGAATTGGGCCTAAGAAGCATTTTGGGGTCTTAACTGGTGAGACTATATCGAGAAATCCTCAGTCAATCAAAAATAGTCTCTCTTCGGAACGGTTACTTTTCGAAGTATCATCAGTTATCCTGATTAGGATAATTCCTGAATGATCGGAACGTTTTCCCAGCAATAAGGTCAGATTGTAAAATCCCGGTGAGGGGGTACTCCCTTATGTGGCCTATACGCCTAGGTACTTCATATATGATATATTCATATATTGTGTACCGAATATATTTCTAAATTCTACTGTGTTCTAGTTCTACTGTGTTTTCACTGTTTCCCTGTATTCTACTGCGTTCTCCTGTGTAGAATACAGGAGAACACAGTAGAACGCAGTAGAATAACAGTAGAATTTAGAAATATATTCGGTACACAATATATATCATATATGAATATATCATATATGAAGTACCTACCCCTATACGGGGACGTGCCGCTGGACATGGTACGTTTTTTTTTGCCTTTGTGTCCTGAACAGAGTAATAACAGTATAATTTCATGCGAGTCTGTCCTAAACAGGGTCTGAACCTGTCCTAAACCGCAGGGTACTGATTGCACGATTATCCTCGTCTTACCGGTCTTTAACAGGTCATCAGTCAACATCAGATCATTTCAGAGACTCCACAAGATCATTGTGACCCAATCAAGCATTATATAAAGAACATAAGGGATGGACCATTTGACAGTTGATGGGGAGGGTACCGAAAATCCCTAAAATTTAGTGATAGTATACCAAGCAAACTATTTCGTCATTTGTCCTAAACAGGGTCCTAAACTAGAGGGTGTTGTCTTACGCAGGGTAGGTATTTAGAGTTGTTCTGTCCTAAACAGGGTCAGGGTTTCAAACGGCCTTCAGCGGCACCACGATACCCAAACATGGGTCAGAAAACATCCCCACTAAAATTAAATATATGATCCGATTTTGACATTTTTACCCCTCAATGAAATGTATGCATCATGCAGAGGCCTTGTAGTTATTTGGGTAGCGATGATATCACAGCCCCAAAGCGATAACCTGGAGCAGTCTTAACAAGCAAAACCCCCAAAAAGGCTTGTTAAATTAGGCAGAAGCTTTTGTTGTTAGCAAATCACCTGAGCCGTGATCTCTAGGAATTCCTTCCTAATGTCAAAAGTTTCAGTCATTTCATCGTCTTAGTTTCTACAAATACGTCTATTCAACTCGTTCAACTCAATCATGAGAGATAATCAAGTCAGTCTAGAGTTGTCAAATTAAACCAACTTCTTATTTAATCAGATTATAGCATCCCAGCCGATGTCAGTTCGACCGGATCACTGTACGAAATCGTGTTTGTTCAGAGTGGAGCTGCTTAGCATTTTCGTCTTTTTTTTTCAGAGCCTGAAGCATAAATCACAATTGTAGCATTTTCCTGTATTTGTATTTATCGATCAGTCAGGAATAAGAATATACACTCAAAATCACGTATTGTTATTTCAGTTATTGTACAGACATTCTTCAATCGTTCCTTATCTTTTTCTATCCAAAAATACTTGGCATGTTGTATTACTATACAATTCATCATAGTCTCTGTCGACCATAAGTTATCCGGCAGTGCTAGAAACGTCTCAGTACTGTTTTCGCTAGCCTCGAGGTTATGCACCCTTTGAAACGCGTCCAATAAATTAAACACAACGATAACCACAAAAACAACAGAGATTACAGTTAATTACAGAGCTAGAAAATAAGGTGTAACCTAGGTGTTTACATGAAAGTGATTGTTGTGATTGTTCCTTACCTTAAAAGTAGCGTCGATTCGGTCGGGTGGTCTATCTCGTAAGTCATAAGCATCTTTTGAATACGAATGTTTGATCCGAATCAAACAGCTGTGTGCGGAACTTGCAGCTGCAACAATTCGTCAGTTACAATCGCCTCGCGTGTATTCATGTGATCACACATAATTGATTTTCTTTTATCAAAGAAGCTCAAGGCAATTCTCTTTTTAGACGAAGATCGAAGCTTGGAGATTCTAGACCGGCTGTAGATAGTCCCGGGACTCAGGTTAAACCTTGCTTTCAGCGTCGAGCTACCAAGCGAAGGAAAACCCTTTAAACATTTTCCTTGGCTAAAACGAAACTCCGAATCATGAATGCAACAGGTAGTAGGAGCGGTTCCTTCAAGCTACGAGGGAAAGACGCTTTGATTGAATGGTGTCGTAGAAACACGTTTGGCTACAAGAACGTGAATGTAAGTAACATGACTACCTCGTGGAGAGACGGGTTGGCTATGTGCGCTCTATTACACCGCTTCAGACCAGATCTAATGTGAGTATATATGTATTAAAACTGTGCTCAGTTGGTGACCTGTTGTAAATATGGCCTGTTAAAGCTGACATTATTGAGTTACTAAATTTTACTTTTAATTTATTTAAGTTGAAAGTTTAACGCTTCTAAAAGTGATGAAAACTTAGGGTTTCACCGCTTATGTGTTTATTTACACAGTGATTTTCCAAGTTTGTCCAAGGATGAACCATTACAAAACTACAAACTCGTAAGTAAATATTGTCAATTTAATTTAATCGATTCTTGCTTTCTCCCTCTTTACAAAATTATTCAGGCGATTTGATGAAATTAAACGTTTCAGTCTTTTCTGTGACACGAACATGTCTGGGGGCCCGTTTAGGGGTAACAGTTAATATTTGTTTAAGCCTGATTTTTATTCTAATCAGTAAGATTTCTATCAAAAGAAATTGAAAAACTCACAAGGTAAAAATTGAATTCCAAGAGCTCTATGACCACATGCAAAACGATGCTCAGTAGGATTTTTAACACTTAAAACTCCTACTTTGAGACAAAGAAAGTGATTAACATAATGAGATGGGCGTTGTCTCAGCATTATCGTCTGCAGATTTTATTTTTTGGATCAAATGAACTCTTTTTGATTTATCTCCGGTCTCTAGGGGGTTACTGCCAATGTGCTGTAAACAATTTAAGTGTTAATAAGCTCGAGCTGACTTTAAGATAACATCAAACAAAGAAACCCAGTTTCTCTTATTCATGAAAAATGCTGGGTCGTGCTGTAATCATGACAGTATAAATATCACCCAAGATAACGCTATCTTCAGGATATCCTATCATCTGATTTACTTGTCTCTCTGACCAGCCCTTGTCTGTCATTGTTACCCAGGGAGGTATTTATGTTTTACCACCGAACATTTCGGCATATTTGCTTTTATATGCCGCTAAATTTGCTTTTATATATCGCTAAATTCCAATTCGATCTGTAGATTATCCGGATCCTGGCTTTGAACTATGGTTATTTCAGGTCCCGTTATAAATTCAGAGATTTTAGAAAATTCAGGGTTAGGTTGTATATGGTAAATATATTACGGATTTTTATTTTTATTTCTTTATAACACTTTTTTTCGGTGCTGTTTTACCACCAAAATCACGAGTTCCTGATCCCTTCACATTGAAAGGGAAAATAAGGAGATTAGCGATAAAAAAATAAAAAAATCAGCAAATTTGTAATACACCAATCAATGTTAAGCCGGGGGAGGGGGAGGGGGGGAGGGGGGAGCAAGAGGTCGGTATTTGACAGGCAGGGCTACCCCGAGAGCGAGGATTTTGGCATACGTTGCCTGCCCCAGGGTGGGTTATTTATATAAAAAAATGATAGCAGATCAAAGGTGTTGTCCCGAGGGTATGGTATTTGACTTTTTTGGGGGCAGAAAATGTTAAATCCCCATTCCGCACCCCTTTCCACCCCACCCCCTCACCTCGGGCTTAACATTGATAGGTGCATAATCAGGCCCTAACTATGGTCTGTTGTCTGGTGAAAACAAAAACTCACAGGCGTTCCAGGTGGCCGAACAGCACTTTGGCATCCCCAGCCTACTGGACCCAAGTGACGTCGTAGATACCAACGAACCTGACGAGATCTCGATCATGACCTACCTATCTCAGGTCTACAAACACCTCAAGGACATGAAGCCAGGTACAGTTTGCTTTGTCATAGATATTTTAGACTATAAAATACTCACATTTCACATTGTCCTTCAAAGTCTGTACATGGTTAAGACCTCTCCAGCAGCAAAGACATATTTCACTTAGTGCTGTGCGATTTCGTATGAGTACTATACATGCCGTGACTTTGAAATGGTTTCCCATTGTTTTTGTTTTTCTGATCCAATCAAATTACAGAGTTACAGTACAGTATACGGTTACGTGAAGGCTACGGACATGCCGTATAGTTGGACTGTTCTAAATATTTATTTTGTTCTGTGATTGCTTTTCAGTGTCTCGTCCACGGGGCTTGTTTGAGGTGTTATGTGGAATGGACGCTAGGACTGTAGTCAAAGTGTGATGTGCCGTGCTTTGCATTGGTGCTTTTACATCACAGACGACTGAACTTTACTGATTACCTTTGGACCCTCTTTCCCGCATGTCCTAAAGAAAAACTTTCTCATGAAGAAAGACAAAAATAGCTACTCGGATTAGCAGAGTATGCTTTCTAGGTATAGTCTGGAGAAAAAGTGAGACAATTTTGATCAAGGATGGCTAAGATTCAAGTGGATGTAAAATACTGCTTGTAAGAGAAATTTAGATCAACTTGAAATCGGTTCAATGAAATCGAAATAAAGTTTCTAGAATAAGCTTTTGTAGTCCACTTTAATCTTTGCCATCCTCTATCGAAAAAGTCAGTTTGAAAAACTGTTCTATCTCAGGGCGTTATTTTCGTAGTTTTGTTTTAAAGAAACTTGAACGTTCAATTTGATTGACAGTACATGTCCCTTTAACCACTGAGCTAACCGGATGACGACTCCGAAGAAAAAAAAATCCCAAACTGTAAAAACACTCAATTTTATTTGTGGTCTTTCACAATTTTTAATTCTACGTATAATCAAAACGAGAATATGGCATTAGGTCGATAAGAGTCAACACTTTTCCATGTCGAGAGAAAACAATGCAAATTGTTGAAAGAATTATTGCGCTCAAATCCTTAGAAGTGAACATGTCTTACATAACCTATTAAAGGGAACCTCGCTGAAAAACAATGTTTGCTCCCAAATGTTCCTTATGGATGACTCGCTTGCTGTGTTTGATTGCTGTTAATTGTAGTCCACTTCTTGCGCGCCGCCATCTTGGATCTGATGACGTCACATTGCTGCTCTTATTGTCAGAAAACAATAGCTCTTTTGTTGTGCAACAATAGGGGAACACTGTGACGTCATGATATCCAAGATGGCAGCGCGCAGGAAATTCAAATGAGTTTTACGGACCGGAAAATCAGTCCATAACTGACATAGTGTACGACTTACAGGAGACAAACACAGTAATAGCTTTAGGGATCTATATAACAAACATTTGAGAGGAAATATTGTTTTTCAGCCGAGGTTCCCTTTAAGACTACATGTAGGTACTTATTGACTGAGTGGGAGGACCGGCCGGAAAATACTTTGGCTCGAGCCCAGGTCATGATGTAGGGACCGAGCGCAGCGAGATTGGTACAAAATGATCGAGAGTCAAATATGGTCCCGTTCGGTCCAACTTAACTCAGTCAGTAAGTTTTTCTTTATGATATGACCACTTAGTTTGAATAATGGAACAACAAAATCAAGCAGGACGGGACAGCTTTTTCCGACCCGCTCACAATAAGCCTTAGGCATGACGACGTATTATACCTACACAACCAGAATCTTCTTTTGCTCCTCTAATTTAGACTATTGTCTTGGTATTCTCAGGAGTTTTAAAATCTGAATAAGAAAACGGCCTATAATCTGCTGGCACTAGGGTTACCATTCCTTCAGGTTCATAGACCTCATTCATAATGGCCGCCACTTAATTTGCATAAAATGGAAGATTAATGTGTACAGAGAAACTATTGCTACCACATGAAAGATCGTACCTAAATTAGTAATTGACCACAGTTTGGAAGCAATGTTTCAAATTGCTGTCGAGTTATTGGCATTTTCAATGTAGAAAATACATGAAAGCGAGGCTGGAAAGGCCTACACGGTTTTTCTCATACGAATCTCTCTAATTTCAAATCGCTGTAACTTTACAGCCTTTTATGCTACAACACTCAAATTCTACAGAATCACCAATGTTGGTATGCATGCTCGTTCGCATGGCAAGGATGTTGTTTTTCATATATTGAACATGTGGCTAAACTGTTAAAATACAGAGACCACGCCCTTATGAATGAGGTCTATAGTCTGAAATAATTTTGGGAGGGGATGTGCCGTCCAGGCCTCAAACAAAAGCCTGAACTTATTTCACTCCAAACTATGATTTTCCATAACCCCATTTCAAGCAATCTCAGTTCCAATGATATTATTCACCGTGGTTGGTTCTCTTTCTCAATTATTTTGAAGTTAAATATCTAAATAAAAAGACAAACTAAGAGAAATCAATGAACATGTGACCCTATTCCAGACTACAAAGGCAATTGAAGTTCATAACCGTATTTCAGACTAAAACAGATCGAAAACCATATCCTTTGAGGCGGCACATACCCGTATAACTTAAATATGGGAGTACCTCCCCCTCCCCGGTCCCCCTCACCGCGGGATCAGCACAGGCGCTGATAATTATCAATTCTTCTTAGCCGGTATTTCAGGTGCAATAGCTTGTAAGAGAGTACTGGAGCAACACTTGCCAAATAGGGCCAACAGAAGGGCAACGCCATAGCCAGTAGCACGCTCGCCCTGGAACCATGAAAATTGGATGTTAGTTTATCATAGGCTGCGTATAAAGCTATTATATCTGTACTCTGGGTGCCCGGGTTCCCGAGGATCCCCGAGGATAGACTCGCTCGCTCGCTGTTTCGTCGCTTAATGATCGGGATTTGAGGAGCGACTACCCTAGGGTAGGTGGGGTAGGTGCTATGTTTGAGGTTTTCTGACAAAAAGCCACAGGGTGTGTTTCTTTGGGAGAATCCAAGATCGGATTCTAATCCCGCATCACACGGATTAATATTCTTCATTACCAAAAGAAACAAAGAATCCAAAAATGGATTATTTTGGCGTGACAACTCCGATATGCAGTTCGCGCGAAAATGACGGCAAACTGGTTTTTATTTTTCGAGTAGATGTTTTCTCTCGATATTTCTTCTAGTTAATTCAGAGCCCGGTTGTTCTAAGCAAGGGTAAGCCCTACCCCAGGGTTAAATCGGTAACCTGAGGTTACACTGTACAGATCACAATAGCGATACCGGCTTCGTGTTGATAAACATCACGATTGTTATGCTAAAGTACCAACCACGATTTCAAAAGGCCGCTTTGTGTTAGGAGCCAATGGATATCTGGTTGGTAACATTAATGACAATGGATGACGTGCAGTAAGTATTGCTATTAGTTTACACTCGGGTTAGTGGTTTAACACCGGGGTAATGATTTAACCCCGAGTAGTGATTTAACCCCGTGGGTAGTGATTTAACCCCAGAGTAGTGGTTTAACTCCGGGATAGTGCTTACCTTTGCTTCGAACAACAGAGCCCAGGTAAATAAATGTGCTCTTGTCAAGACGAGGACCGCTTGCTACATGTACATGTACTTTTGTCGAATCTTTTCCCAAAGAAACGCTCGGATAATGAATCCTAAGAATCCGGTTTTGGGTTAATCTGTGGAAATCATCCTGAGTATGGATTCGACGCATTCAAAATCCGTTTGAGATTCTAGTAAATAAATCCAAAATCAATTTTTGGATTCAAGAATCCGGATTCGGATTATCACAAAGAAAAGTCAACAGTTAAATGGTACATTTTTTGTTGTGACACAATGACTCCACATACTACAACCACCAGATTCCTCGAACTACGAGCCTTCTTTTGTTACTCTAAGCTTGGGGCACAAGCACAAGATAATTGCGTGTACACCGGTGTCAGATAAGCAGAATTGCAAGCATAAGAACAAGTAACTTTGTCCTTTTTGCGCTTGTGTTTATGTCGTTATGTTGGACGTGTGAACCATGCAATCAACACAAGCCAAGAGTGTCCGCCATCTTGGAACGTGAGATATTTCATCAACACTCGGAAGATAAAATAAATAAATATTATTTTTGTTATAGCAGGCTATGTATTTCAGCACAGCTGGTGGGGGCCTCTTTCAACTCCACACACACTCCGCACTACATTAATATATTTTTATACATACAGATTTTTAAAGGGAGAGGAAACCGGAGAACCCGAAGAAAACCCTCGTGGCAAGGGAGAGAACAACACAACAAACAAACTCAACTCACATATGGTACCAAGTCCGACTCAAACTCTGGCCGCAGCAGTGAGAGGCGAGCGATAACACACTGCGCCACCCATGCCATGTAATGTAATACATGTAATACTCTCTCTATATGTGATATAACCATACATTCATGTCAAATCGACAACTACAATTCCGTTTTTATTCTCTCCCAAGGGACACCCGAAACCACTAAAAAAAACTTACAGCTAAGACTCTTCTTTTTTGTTAGTAGTTGTGGACACATTTGAGAAGTTCAGTGTTTCCTAAAATATTTCCTCGTTTTTCGAGAAGCAAAATATGATTCTGACATTTTTCAAATTGTTTTTTCGACCGCAACAATATCGCCTAGATTCCAGGGCTGCGCTACTTTTGGCGGGCAGGGCTGAATAATTAGGGCTGATGCGCGAGCTGATGCGTAAATTGGCGGGAATTTTACCGAAAATATCAATATTTATCAATATCAATATTTATTATTAATATATTAATACATGTATGTTTTAACAATTAACTTGCCAAACCCGCAGTTAGTTCACAAACTATTCGAGGCGGAAGGCAAGGACACACAAAAAGAAAAGAAACAAGTATAAATCAGTAAATGTTACATAAGCAGATGCTCTCTGCTTAAAGTAAGAGAAGATATCAGTAAGTATGGTTACATGAATTTAGTATAGGACTAGTGTTGGGGAGTAAATTTTACATATTATAACATATCATAAAGGAAAGAAAACGTCTGTAACTCGCGACAGTCTGGTAAGACTGATAAACTTGAGGCCGACGTGGGATCTACGATTTTACGTCCTTATCCGAGAAGACGTGAAGGTCTATAACCGTTTGCAGTTCGTGAACGAGATTGTTTCACATAGGCAGCACCTTCTATTCAGTTATTTTAAGACCCTGAGTGTTGGTCTGGCCGGGGTAAAAACCCGCGATCTCCCGCTCAACAGACAGGAGCTTAACCAACTGAGCTAACCGTGAGGGACTGGAGCTTAACCATTGATCTTACCACTGAGAAACATTATAAGCAACAATGTGACCACAACAATGTTTCCCCGTTTGTCAATTGAAGTTTTAAGTTTCTTTAAAACAAAACTACAAAAATAACACCCTGAGATAAAAGAGAAATACTATGCGAATGTCCTGATATTCTTTTCAGTCTTTTTCGATAGAGGATGGCAAAGATTAAAGTGGATTACAAAAGCTCATTCTAGAAACTTCATTCCTGTTACAGTGAACTGATTTCAAGTTGCTCTAAACTTCACTTAAAAGGAGAATTTTTCATCCACTCGAAGCTTTGCCATCCTTCACCAAAACAACCTCAACTTTTCTCCAGTATACCTGGAAAACATACTCTGCATGGTAATCTGAGTAGTTATTTTTGTCTTTTGTCATGAGAAAGTCTTTCATTTGGGGGTTGATAGTGGTCGCTTTAAGGAGTGTTCACAAACCCTGCATCTGATAAGTGAATGATCTACGTTACATTAGCGACAGAACCTCAACTTACCGAGTGAACAGGAGCCGCCATGTCAACGTGGATCCAAGCTCCCGAATAGTCAAATCCTAAATGTGCTCCTGGGGAAAATAAATATTATCATCATTTGACTCTCCCATCCCAATTTCCGTTTGGTTGGTTCACCTGTAAATAACGTTCTGAGCATGCGCAGTCGTGATAATTCAATATATGCTGCAAATAACGATCTGAGCATGCGTACTATTGACCACTCGGTTTGGTAGACAAGGCAGGTCGATTCGCAAAGCTGTTGGTGAATCAAAGGTACAGTTTCGAAACTAAGTAAAGTTATATTTTGTCGAATGATAAAACAACAAGAATCATAAGGTTGGGAAGAAGTTAAAAGGTAAATAGAATATCGCATGTCGAAGACTTGATGCGTCGGCGCAGTAGCCGTGTAATCTGAGAAACTCATTTCTCCCACATCGATAACACTGTTATGGACCTACTGTGCAATTTCCCACTTGTGACATCTAAGAAAATATATATATACTGAGCGCATTTTAAGACTCGGACTTTCGTAAAATATCATGTTTGCCCTCCGCAACAAAACATGATATATATCGCTCAGCCTCGACTAATATGCATAACACTTGAAAAATTGTAATGAGTTTCAGTTCCTTGCGATCGCGATACAACGACAGTTATATTTACAATACAAACTGGCTCTTGCTCGAAGGCATTCAGTTAGAAAAGCATCTTTGTATTGTTGTCACTGCTGCAATGGAGATTCAGGCTGACGAGAAACACATTATGGCGAGTTTCAGTGACTAGATGTCGAATTTACTGTGTTTTGCCGTAAACTACATTTCTAGGTATGCGAGTTGTGCTTTCGGCTCAATGAGAACCTACAAAATGTACTCATCTATTCTCTCTCCAACTTTCAGGGAGACAAAATTACTTACAAATGCAAGAGTTCTTGTAGTCAGAAATGTATTAAAGGGGACGAATGCAAGCAGGAATGAACAACCGAAGCGTAATTTCACTGGCTGCCGCGAAACCCAGGCACTGTAAACACGAAACTCGCATCTCGAAATCGTTTCAGGCTTCGTAAATAATGTTCCAGACAAAGACTATACTCTTGTGGGCTTTCCTGACACGTTTTCCAGTGTTCTTTCAGGCTCTTCAAAATAAATCTTTCTGCGGCCACTAGATTTGTTTTCTTCATCCATCACGGCCAGTTGGCAGTTGAGCTGCCATTGAAGCTCGAAGTTCTTGTCGATGCCATCCCAAAATCTCATTACAACTACATATGAATACGAACATTTCTGCTAAATATAAAACACGAACAACTAAATATGAAAGATAAACGACTATATACTAAAATGAGAGATGGCTGCGATGTAGACGGATTGAATCAATGTTGTGAGCTCCTCGGGATATATTTGCTTTTCAAACTTGAAAACGTTGGCGAACGATTTCAAGTTTTGGGCGGCTTAGTAACCAGGTCTGTTATTCATGACAGAGTACCCTTTAAAAACTGACTCAATATCACCTAATCAAAGAGAGGAAAGTGCGGGGATAACTAATTCAGTTACTTAGGGTATGTTTTTGGGGGACACATTCCGGATATTCTGACAAAATAATACACCGAAAACCAATACTGATTGACCTGATTTGAACCGTGACGGGGCCGGTACCAGCTCCCCCGTACTTGGGACAACACCTCGCAGTCACGTGGGCCGAAAGCTTGTGACTGCAAGCGAGCGTGACCTTCGCACTCACTTGTGATCAAGCTCTCAGTTGAGAGTGAAAGCTTACGGTTCTAAGTTTCATTCAAATTTCTTGTACAGAGTTCTCAAAAGTTTTAATTTCATTGGAGAAAAATCGATACTGTTAATATTAGCAAGTTTCACAAAATTAACTCCCAATACACGTACAAAAAATATCAACAACCTTTGAGAATAGCGCGAATATTCCATGTAAATATACACATAACCATTGACAGTCACAATGCTTGTTCTATGGGGTCATTCATTACAGGAGTAGCAGGGTCCGAAATTAACTTTTTCATGTAGGCGCCAACTGGCGACCAGGCAAAAACCTTTAGTCACCAAAAGACCAATTGTGGTCGCCACATTTCAAGTGACAAAGAACATTTGCTGGCATGTTTTATTGGCTAAATTTAGTAACTTTAAATAGAACATCGTGTGACTTCGGGTCATTGTGAAAACATTGTGAAGACAGCTGGCGACTAACTCTGGAATTTAGGTCACCAACACTCAAAATGTAGTAGCATTGGCGCCAAATAAGGCGCAATTTCGGACCTCGAGTAGATCTTGATTCATTATTCGCTATCACTACAGGTAATGTTGCTCTGTCCTAACTCCTCGAAACTGGTTGTCATTTCTCTATTCCCAACTTAGGGCGTTTTGGCGGGACTTACTACGCACGCTACAAAAGTAAGATCCGCTGGTAAGCCAATAATAATGGCCATATTGTACTGATGCATTGTGGCGGGATAGAACTGTCAGAACTGGTTAGTTCTCTTCTCTGAGTAGGATCAGTCTGTCCCGAACCAGTTCTTAGAACTGACTCGCCAGCCGGCAGTTGATGTAAATGGAAGTGCCCTTAGATTTTACCAAATAAACTTGAATACATATAAATCTCCGAATAAGAATCAGGTACTACAATCGTGGTCAAAATTGTTGGGACACTTAGTAATTTTTTGGAGACTGTGCGACTTTTCAGATATTTTATCTCCCTCCTCCCAATGAAAAGTAAAGTCGCATTGTCTGGGGGAGGGAGAGGGGGCATATTGTGACAACGTACTTCTCGAATACTGTAGGCAATTGGTTATCACTACGTTAGAACAGTGTGTTCAAAAGACATTTGACAAGGATTGTAGCTTAATTACTAATTAGACGTACCGATAAAAAGACCAGCACATGAACTCTGGGCATTATCACGATTCTGAAACAAAACAAAAGAAAACTAAAATCATAATGTCACTCACGGACATGCGTTAGTACCAAGAGGTACTCATTTACATAGAGCACATTTTATATGGATGATATTCAAGTGCGCTTCACATTTAATGAGGTTTTATGAATACCACTGCTGATTCGGCGCAATGTGCTGCCATCCAGAATACAGGCTGTTGCATGTGTTGGGAGACAATCCTCTTATTCTTTCTCGAATTGACATAACAGGATATTTTAAGTTTCCCTAATGTCTCTATCAATTCCAAGCCCACCCATCACACCCCCCCCTCCCCCCCCCTCCCTCCCCCCCCCCCTCCCTCCCCCCCCCCCTCCCTCCCCCCCCCGGGCAAGATGGGGCATTTGACAACCGATCTGTCCCAGAGGGGGGCATTTGTTTTGCGTCAGCCCGGGCCCGGGGCATTGTCAAAAAATTATCCCACCTGTGTTTGTTTTTGTTTTGCTCAACTGATCAACACTTGCTTCATCGATCAACATGGCGGCGGAAAAGTCATCCGTGAACATGATGTTAGGAATTTCCGAGTTTCAGGGTGAAGTATGCGGTTTGTTGGGAACTGGCTAGTGAATGTGGAATTTGGGGGCACTTACGAAAGTGTTTGAAGGTGAGTACTGCATTACTTTAATAAAGAAAAGCGGTGAAATGTGGCTTGGAAATGGCGAAGAAATTTGGCGAGTTCGCTATACTTACCCCGGGGTGGGGCATTTGCATAACTTAGCTGGCCCCACGGTGGGGCATTTGCAACGTTCTGATTCCAAAATGACAAAATCCCCACAAATGCCGGGGGGGGGGGGGGCATGGGGGGATTGGAATTGATAGAGACATAATATACATGTAGATTAGAAGAGGAGGGACAAGGCCAATGGCTTTATTTCCCTGCCCAAGATCGCAGTCAGGATTAGAACCCAGGACCTCCCGCACACATGACCAGTTACTCTACCACTGAGCTAACAGGAAGCTGATCACTCATGAATACTACACACCTGGCAATCCTTAGAGTAAAAGTACATGTAGCTCACCTTCACAGAGTTTTTCATATCAGCCACTGCACTGGAAAACTCAGAAAAATGAAGCTCAGGACAGTAGGGCAATGGGTGCTGAAAAATGAAACAAACAAACGAAGGAAAATAATTTGACATGTATGGAGCGGAAATTCCCGAGTGTTGAAATGTTTCTCCCAAAGCGAATTATCTTATCCACCGTATCAGAAATTATGACGACTTGCACTTTTCCCCTAGACTCTTTAAATTCGCTATAAAATTGGATCAATCACGGTTTCTGGGAAAGCCCCACCCCTCCCCCACACTTCACCCTAACCTTTAATGGTTAATCATTAATAAAACGATGCATACACAAGGGAGGGGTGGGTGGGTAGTTTCCCAGAAACCGGGTTTGAGCCATAAAATCTCTGTTGAAACTTTTAAAAAGGATGTTTCCAAAACATTGTCACTTAAAAAAAGGAGTTATGGTCAAATGTACAGCCTTTACCTTAATCAGCTTTGTCTATATGCATGGTGGGACTGTCCTGTTTATACATAGACTGCGAGCAGTCCCTACTTTTCCCTCCATTGATAGTGAGTTTTCTTCACTTCGCTCACTCTGCTCCTGAAACTCACTATCAATGGAGGGAAATGGAGGGACTGCTCTCAGTCTAGTTTATACAGCTCAAGAATGCTCCCACTGAGAAACTAACTAATCAGACAAGTTGATACGAAATTTCATTGCCATTCTCCAGATAGAATCAGAGGTAAAACCATATATAGTCGATGTGATACAATTCGTTTACATACCAGTAGGTCGCCACTGTTGCGGCCTGCTTTAACACAAGCTAATTCCCAGTCTTCACTGTTCGTGAGCAAACCTCCATGGTACCTTCCAGTCGCTATGCCCTGGGCACCAGTCAGGGTAGCCATGTCCAAAACCACATCAGCCTTGAGGTCCTTCCTAGCATAGCACACCTGTACAGTGGGTTAAGGTGGCAGGGTTGTTGCCAGAGCTTCAAATAGGGGAGGCAGGGGGGAGGGGTACTGCACTTTTCCCCCTCCCCCCTTCCTTCACTCTCACATCAAGTCCCGATTAAATTTATAAACACGTTCACCCTCAGAGTCTTAAATAATAAATATTAATGATAATAAATAATGATGATGACGATAATAATAATAATAGGATTAATCAGTGGCATATCCACGAGGTAGCTCTTTATCCACTGATGGGCCTACGATTTAACGTCCTTATCCGATAAGACTCGAAGGTCTAACCATTTGCAGCTTGAGAACTAAATTGTTTCACAAAGACAACACCTTCTACTAAATTATTTTAAGACCGTGACCTCCCACACGAGTCTTGATCATTTTTTCTCATTTGTTTTCTGACCTTACCCCCTTACCACCCGACTAACCACCTATTGTTCGTATTATTTTTAATGGGCTCATGTCCAAATATTGTTCCTTTTTTACATTTTTCCCATTTCTAATTTTGCTAGACTTTCTCAAAGTCCTTCTTAGTCCCCCGCACGAAGGACTTTTCCCACTTGCAGCGCGCCAAATTTACCGGTTGATTTTTCAACCGGAGGCGTGGCTTATGACGTCCTAAGATTTGCCCAATCACAAAGCGTCAATTATTCAGACATTGTATGTTGACGTGTCAAGTCAGTCGACCGTGGATGTGGTATTTACAATTTTTTTGTACTCAGAAAGAGTTTGTCAAAGGCGCGAAATGTAAGCTCCACCCCTGAAACGTGTTTTCGCGCCAATACATAATCTCCCGATTCAATTTCCTGCAAGTGAAACAAGTCGAACTCGCCTCTCGCTTCGATTCTCGCGCTCTATTTTCGACCCAGTAATCGCTTACGCAGTGACTCAGCGAGTTCGACTTGGAGCAAGTCTATAATTTTGCCTGACCTATATTGTTTCCATTTGTTACATTTCTTCTCCATTTCTAATTTTGCCTTACCATGCAGACCCCAAAATCCTGTTGACAACCATGGGAGGAGTTGTGCCCATAACAATAACTATATAAAGGCACTTGGCTAAAAAGGGAGGTCCCAATTAGCCAGAGGAAAATAGTTTGATAAGGACCTTGTGGGTTCAATTCAGAAGATTATCTTGCTCTACATAGGTCTGAGAAAGAATCACAATGGAAAGAGCACATTCTCTCTCTCGGGGTGATCCATGGGAATGATGAATCAATGAGACGGCTGTTAATAATTTCAGGCAACTCGTCAGTGAATGCTCTACTTACCCCATCACCCAGCACAAGTCGCCCCTCTGCATCAGGGTTGTTGATCTCTACTGTCCTGTACAATAGAAATTCAGAGCTTTTATAGACAAAAAACACAAATCTGATGTATTTCACAAATTATGATAACATTAATCAAAGAATTGTGGTGATGTATGTAAAACACCTCTAATGATAAACCTATACATTTTGACATTCTTTCAGGTATACATAAATGAACGAAAACAAAAACCTGATATGCCTGAGGCTCAGTACTCTGAGGAGCTTAGAGTGACAATGAAGTGAAAAAATGGTTATTTTGTGTAATAAAATAAATTTGAAGAGTGCAAACATTCTTTTACACATTGAAGTCATGCATAATTGTCAAAATCATGCAACAATTTTTATGCCGTTGAAGACATGCTAATCACATGCATGACTTCAAATGGTTTGCACATCTATATTCACAAAAGTAAAAATATGGCCGATGGCAAGGCTTCTTTGAGAAAAAAATATGACGGATAGCAAGGGCCCTCAAGTAAGACTTACATGTATTTAAAATGAGAATTAGACGTATTATTTACAAAGACGAATATACATGTAGATGTGCAAGTTCCACTTGATGTCATGCAAGTAATTAGCATGTCTTTATGGCACAAAAATTGTGGCATGATTTGGACAATTATGCATGACTTCGACATGGGGGAAAATATTTTTTGGGTTCTCCAAATTTATTTTTAATTGCACAAAATGACTAACGGAAGACTAAAATTTAATAAAATGAAATAAAACCTAAGGTGCCAACTCAGTGGCAACTAACCAACACATTTTGATCGTCAGGTTTGGTCAACCAGTTCTGAAACTCTGGCCGATAACACTCAATTTTTAGTCGCATTAGCACCCAGTTGGTTGCAATTTCAAGCCCTCGTTCAGACTACTGTATTTCATAAGGCAGTCCTCAACTTTCAATTCCTAAATAAAATCCAAAGAAAGCCTAAATCTTAGGTCTATACAATAGATACCGGTAGATTAGTATTTCATCATTTCAAAAATTGGCCTGAAGTACTGAACAATCAGCTCCTGCATGCCACTCTACGTACATGAGTCTAGTAAACTGACAACTGACATACAACAGGGTCTCAATAGCATTTAGGCAGCATAGATCCATCAATTTCCACCTTATTTGCATTAGCAATACTTTTTGTAAATTCTCACAAGAAAAAAGAAATGAAAGGAATTACTGCCAATTCTTTTATGCAGGTTAATGGCCTACAACTTCACATTCCACTCAGAATCCCAGGACCCTAATACATTGTATAATGTGATCAAGACAGGTGTTCACTTTTAGAGGAGATGTATGTCAAGAGGAATGACATCCAGGGATAGCTGGCCCTATAAATACTACTGTATGATCGTTATCATAATGGTTCTTATAAAGCGAAGGAACTCACGATCATTTACTCACTTTCCAGAGTAGAGAGTATGAATGTCATCAGGCCTGGTGGCTAAGGGTCCTACAGCATTCTCAGCCAGACAGAACACAGCGTGTAGGGTCTCCTTAAAACCCTAAAAATGCCATGAAAATACTGAGAGCAATTTCTCATATGGAGTTATAACATTCTCAGCCAGACGGAATGCAGTATGGGTGCTACATGTAGGGTCTCCTTTAGTTAATTAAAACCCTAAAATGCCATGAAAATGCTGAGGACAGCTCATATGGAGTCATAACGTTTTAAGGTATCTGCACTGGCAAAAATTGGTTGTTTTTGAAAAATAATTGTGACCTCCATAGACCAAGTCAGTCCATTTACACTTTCCAGGTTTAATCTACCATGTTCAAGAAATAATATGACACACCCAATTTTCCCATTTTCCCAATATAAGGTGTTAATTGAATTAAATTATTGACATAACATTTTGAGAGTTATTTCGTTTTTATAGCTAAACTGTTCAAGTTATGCCAAAAAATAAAACTGAATCTGTTTTTTATTGACTTAATGAATAAATCTGTGTTTAAGTAACGCTGGATTTTAAATACTTTCCAAGTTACAGCAGTTGAAATATTTGTTTACATTGCTTAAACATCACAGATTAGTTACTGATTAGTTCTCGTTACTTAAACACAGATTTCTTCGTTATCATACTAATCGTACCTTGTGCCAAGTTTCATAGAGAAGCAATGCCTACTTTTCTAAGAAAAGTAGATTTATTACACCTTGTCGATATGGTAAAGTGCTATTTACTCTAAAAACATCTCAAGATTCACTCAAATAACCACTACAGCTACAAATGTATAAACATCTACATGTATGTGTACAAAATCAACATAAAGTTATGCTTGTTGATTTTGAATGTGTAATTATTCCCATTACCGAAGTACACGTACGTGTATGCTCATGAATAGACAAGTTGTTGTTGTTGTTGTTGTTGTTGTTGTTGTTGTTGTTGTACTGGTAATTAAAACAAAGGATTATCATGGCCTAATGAAGGCAGTTACATTTATTTTGTACACCACTCAAGCTAAAACCAAATGTTATACTTTTGTACAGTCTGACTTTAACGATTGAAATAAACAAGTAGCTGCAAGGTGTACATGAACAAGCACATACATTTAAAAAAATCATTTTTAAAATTCATGAAAGCACAGATTTTTTCCATTAGAAAACCTGCACAACTACAACTCATGTACATGTACTCAGAAACACACATTTAAAATGTACAAACAAATTACATACATTACCTGCTTTACAGCTGCTCTAAATCCACCCAGGATGCCAGCTGCTCCACCACAATCACGCTTCATACCAGGCATTGATGTCTGATAAAAGATATACTTGAATTGTAAGTGCATGCACAGTGGCATAGTGAGCATACAGGCAAACAAGGCAAATGCGGCCTCATCTTAAATATTGAAACTGCTCAAAAGTGCTCTCAAAATGCAGGAAATGCCATTTTCGAGAATCTGTATTTTCATTTTTTTCTGTGGGGATGAGAATGCTCCACAACCCCCTAGTGACTCACACTGAAGTCTTGCATCATCAAAAAATTTGGTCTGGCTATGGTGATATATCAATGAGAGAAATATAATTTTGAATGTCCACAGGGCAGCAGATTATTAACAGTAGTTTTGATACGTACTGTACAGTTGTCATTAATTAGAAGTTCAAGAGTTTAATGTACATGTATCAAATACTGTGGAAATGTTTTCAGTGTCATTTATTAGAATATTTTGTTTATCCTTGGATATTGAGGCTTATTTGTCTTCTAGCAGATCCTGCATTCTCCAAACATGCTTTGCATTAACTATTAAAGTTCAATAAGGGTATGTCATAAAAACTCAAGCAGAACAACAAGCATGCATGCACAGAGAGCTAGGACTCCATTTCTGTTTTATTATAATAATTACCAACATCCAGCTGGTCAGGAGGAAATAAAATTTGGAAGAAAACTATGCCTTTGTATCATATCTTATTAGTTGACATCCCAGATGGTTTGAAGATGGTGGCCACTTTTAGTTAGTGGCATGACTGAATACCAAGAACTATGACACTGTACAGCACATATGGAACAAGTTATTACACAGATTCCACCATTACACCAACAATTGCTGGTTTTTACCAATAAAAAATTGAACTTTAGCAGAAAAAAGTGAGACTGCCAGTTTTTTGTACCAATAAAATTTCAGGCTTGGCACCATTAGCAAACAAATTATTTTTGTGCACTTTCTCAACTTTTTCTACACCAGTGGCTAGACATTTTGTCTAAATCTGTCTAGACCTTGTGTTTTCAAAAGCAGTACATGTATTTGATAAGATACATGTAGGCAATACTGTTTTTTTCGTTACAAAATGCATGGATATGATTTACTGTTTTTATCCTGGTAGAGGGCATTTCACAACTAACATTTAAATTTTATGCCATTTCACAGCTAACAGTTAAAATTTTGCCCTAACAGTAAAATTTATTTATACCCTTAAAAATGTCAAGATAATGGCAGAATTTATTAAAAACAAGCATGTGACATGCACGATAGACACGATAGATCCCAACTATCACGTGATTCCGGCTCTTGTTCGTGCCGGGCACGAATAACCGTAAAATCGGTGGGGTAAAGTAACAGAAAACGTAAAAGTAACACCATTTCCTTACTTCTACTCTAAATTTGACGAAATGTTGGCAGGTTGGTAACGAAGTCAAACTTCATTTTTGGGGACAATTGTTTCTGTATTCTGACGTTGGTGAAAATTAACCTTTAAAATGTTTCAAACATTTAACGTCATCAGAATGCCTTTATGAAATATATTCATTTGGCAAAAATTTGAACTTTCTACGATAAATATATTCAAAGTTATGGACGATTCACTATTTTTATGACGTCATTATTAGTGACGTCATACTTCAAGCTTAACTATAAAAATAATATTAAAGAGAATACTATGACTTGTGAGTGTTAGCCAAATGCATTTCATCGATAAAATTCCCAAAACATTGAACTGACTATTTTCTGAGGGTACACAAATATATTTATTCTAAAAAGAACACGTTATTACTAAAGAGCTTTATGATTGTGCAAAATATGATGCACCAGTATTTCGAACTGTAAAAGTTAAAACAAGTGAAATTTTGATAAATGGTTTTATACTATTTATTTCCCGCCAATTTTTGGCGGAAAAATTACCAAGATTCGAAATTTAATAACTTTCATTTACTTCAACCAATCGAGAACAGGTTTTCGATTATTTCATTCTCATGAACAAGAGATGTTAAAAAGATATAATAAATCGTTTTCAGAGGTAATAAAAATGTATAAGAAACCTATTAGAAAAGGATATATGACGTTATTGTGACGTCATAATGATGGCTATATAATTAGTTTAACTTATCAGACTATGTTTTGTTTACACTCCTTTACACACCTACCAAAATTAATACTTCTATGTTGAAAACTTTAAAAAAAAAAAAAAAAACGCGGTTTTTACGATCATTTGTGCCCGGCGTGGACAGACAGCAGTCAGAAAAGCAGTTAGGGCACTTTGGCTACCATTATAAAACGCATGCCTTGAGTTTCTTTGATTTGGGGTATATAAGCTTACTGAAATTAGGGGTGTTTAATTCCATTTAGGGCCTGTCACTGTAAAGTTTAGATTTAGATGAAATCAAGTACTGGAATGGGTACTAAGAAATTAACTACAAAATGTAATGATGTACATGAGTAGTATACCTGTATATATATTACCGAAACCGGACAATTAGCATACAAAATTACCATAATGTCCGGTTGGTGAGAGGGGGAGTGGGACAAAGGGGCGGGGCATGTGCGCGTCTATGTGTGGAGCCTGCAGGAGCCGGACATTCGAAACCGGAAGAGGAGGGGAAGGAGCGCGAGAGCTCCGTCCTGCATGATGGCCAGTACCGACTGAAAGAAATCTAACATAACCCAGCGGGTTTGGATTCGGAGCCATGCCCATCACCTTCGAACGAGTTTTGGCTCAATCACCTGATGATGGAACTCGAAGAACAAGATGCCCAATGCCATCTCAAAGGGATGGTCGAGGAGGAGGAGGATGAAGATGAAATAGATGAAGAATAAGAGGGTAACCTGCAGTGGGGTGGGGCACGGGTGTCTTCACCACCACCACCACCCACGACACCCCACCCCCCCCCCCCCACCCCACTGTAAACCCTACAGCTCCTCCGTTCGAGATCGTAGCCAAACACGTGTGGATCACCAAACGTTTTGCGATTCGCGGTTGGAAGCGCCTACGTGGGAAGAAGCGTGGCATGGTTTGACGACCGCGTTACGGTTTCTGCCCGAGCGGGGGTTGGAGCGCGTGCCCAAAGGGCAATTGGTGCAAGTGATCCTCAACCATCAGCACAACAGGCGACGCGCGATCCACTTGGGGTTGATACCCCCTCACCAAGGAGCAGGCGTGGACGCAGGTGGTACAACCATGCGGGTATCACCTCGGGTATCTTGAATGTCGGACCCTCATCGTACATCGTACATCGTCGGGGATGGGATCTCCCGTGGCCAATGGGCGTCACTGCGTCGTGTGGGGAAGACAACCACCGGTGCCCGCGGTTTGACGGTGACAGAAACGCGTTCGTGGCAGGATCGGGCTACCGACAGCGTGTGGTGCGACGCATGCAACCGTTGGTTCTTGAACGACACGTGTTTCCAGAACCACGTGGAGAACCACACGTGCACGCGGTTGCACAAATGCATCGCCTGTGGGAAGGTACACAAGTCGAAGACGGTCCACCAGTCCGGCGAATACATATGCCCCATTTGCGGATCGAAGGTGGTGGTGGGGCACTTGTGTTTTGTACCTGTGCCGACGCCAAAAGCCCCACTGGAGCACGCCCGATTTCTCTTTTTTGATTTGGAAATGCAGCCGCTCAATGGGCACCACGTGAATTTGGCGGTGGTGCGCAAATCGTGCGACACGTGCCGGGCACTGCCCGACTTGGAACAATGTCAAACGTGCGGTCTGAAGCAGCAGCTCTTTCGGAACATGGACACGTTTGTACGTTTTTTTTTTATCACCCCAGCATCGGAACGTGATCGCGTACGCTCACAATTTGCGGGGGTTTAATGCGTACCCGCTGCTGGAGACGGCCATTCGTCTGGGAATGATGCCGTCCAGCCTGGTGATGGATGGTACCCAACCTGCAGCAGGATGCCCGCTACCGCGTGTTCGGGATCCAGCGCTTGAACGGCAACGACAGGACGATGGTGCAAGCCTGACAGTGGCTGTCCCTGAAGCGGTCGCATTACAAGCACGTGCACCAGTTGCAAAAAGAACTTCAGCATGGTGTGGACGCCTGGGCACCGTAACTGCCGCCAGCCAAGCGCTGTCGGAAACGGTAGAGGTCAACGACGGCACTCGCACCCGCCAGACCTTCCAACTGGCCGGTACCTGTCTAACGTTCCCCCTCACCAAGAAGGAGGCGTGGGCGCAGGTGGTACATCACCTCAGGTATCTTGAATGTCGGACCCTCGTCGTACGTCAGCACGATAATCGTGTCGTCGGGGATGGGATCTCCCGTGGCCAATTGGCGAGCCACCTGATAGAACGACTGCTGCTTCGGGATGGGGAAGGTCTTGCGGTCCACCTCCAGCCTAGGATAATCCCCGGTGTATCACAAGGGACATCCACACTATGCAGATAGCGGCTCACAAACTCATACTGCTGCGGGTCGTACACGAGCCCCAATTGGTCTTCCCTCAAGGTGGGATGAAACCGGTTAAATGTCCCCCGCGCCCACTGCACAACCGCGTCTTTCAAGTCAGGGCGTCCATACCCGTACAAAAATTCCAACCACGCCAACTCGTCCCACGTTAACCGTGGTACCAGCGCCAATTGCGTCGTGTGCATTGCCGACGTTGTACCCTCTGCCATGCAGTCAACCTTCTTCATAACCTTTGTCGTCTTGCCTTTGACCACGCTTTCACGATCCCGAACATGTAGTCTCCCCTGCACGTTCCCTGTTTTTATATTCATTCTTGTTTTTATTTTAAAAATGTTCCGCACCCTCACGACAACCGGAACGACCGCTACCCATAGCGGATACGTGCATCTACCGGAACTTCTTTCCACAGCTTCAACGTCGTGTCGTTCGAATCGGTCGGTACACCCACCGTCACCCACCCGTCTTGGGACCGTTGCTACTGCAGCATCACATACGCCCGGGCTACAGCGCGCCACTGTTGGCGCATGAACCGATGCATTCCCGCGGTTGCCGTAGGGCCCCGAATCAGAAAATACACTCCACCGCAGTCCGAACCGAGTCCCATCTGGGTCATAATGGCCTCCTTTCCCATCATGCGCTCATAATTGCAGCATGTCGGGTCGTCCTTGGTCAACCGGTCGTAATACCGAAGCACCGAGGTCCGCATCACCGGATTAAACCAGGTCGTCCAGACCTGCCATCCCGCCTCCTCACTGTCGTCACCATCGGGTTCCCCATTCTTGGCAAAGCTCTGCCACTGGAACCAGTTCCCAATCCCGCGGGCTGCGGCCAGCACCATCAGCAACGTTTTCCGGCATTCCATTCGGTGACGTAACGCACGTTCCCGTTGCACTGATAACATCGCGTGGCTGCTCCTCTTACAACCTATCTCGAAAGAACCTTGCAGCCCACCGTTTTTTTATATACACTCCTCGCAGCAGCGTTTCAACGTCCCGCTGAACTGTTGGAGGATTTGAGGCTTTGTACGTGCTCCACAAGTGCGGTCCGGTTCGGACTATGGGAGTTCAAAGGTCGTTCAACCGCTGCGCCCGTCACCCTATTAAATCAAACTTGGGGTGGATTTGTATCAACTGCCAATCCGCTTCCAAGGATCCGGCATACCGTTGCCAGAACAGCAATACATCCCCTCTCTCCTTCACGTCAATCGTAACCCACGGCGACCCCTCCCTCACTACCGTCGTGTCAGGGGATCGCGGTTTGCAAAAAGTCACCCAATCGTCTTGAGCGCACTGCCGGACCGTCGGTCGAAACGGTAACCGCTGCCAGGTTTGAACCAGCGCAGTCCAGTACACCTCGCCGAGGGTGTCCACCGCCATCCCTTTCACCCCCCCTCCGCATCCCTCATCAGTTCGAGGAAGCACGTGTACAGCAGCATACCTTTCAGTTCTTCCAGACGGGTTTTGAGAAACCCGTAATGCGTGCGTATGCAGTAAAGTCCCCCTTGACGGGGCGTAGCCCAGACGGCATCCCACGTGATGACCTCGTGCTCTTTAAACATCTTTTTTTACCAAGGGAAAAACAAGCAAAACACAGACGCACACGTCCTTTTCAAAACATTTTTGCACGCTCTCTTTTTATATTTTTTACATAGAATGGCTTAGTCCGGATCTTTCTCCCTACCACGACCTCCTCCTCTTCTTTTTTCTTTTTAAAGGTGCGGTGCCTTCTCAATCAACCGGCACAGAATATCGAGCCAAGTCACGTCGGGCTGCTCCATCGCCCAGACGAACACCGCATTCAGCAGCACTTCGTGCCGGCTCCACCAGACTGTCCGGACCCAATGCTCGTTCAGCTACGTCTGCGCCCCCTGTTCCCACCACGTCCACAGCAGCGACTCATTCACCCGATACGTCACCTTGAAGTAGCGCTTGCGCATCGCTTCGAACACGTTCATCCATGAGACCGCGTCGGGCATTGCGCTCCTCACCAAGTCCACCTGGTCCGTCTCGGACAAATAAAGTCAGGCACGTGTGATGGTCTTGCGACGGATCGTCTACCTCGCAACCTTCGCACTTTCGGCGCATCGTATGGACCACTACCCCCATCAGCGCCTGAACGCATTTCACCTGGTACTGTTGCAGAATCCATTGCCCCACCGCTTTGCTCTTCTCGCTCTCGGACCGATCCAGGTACCCCAAAGGAAACGCCCCTGCACAGTAACGGCGCCAAGGGCAGTTGAGGGAAGCACAAGTCGGATCTGTACACCACGCGGCCATCCTTCTTTTCTTACCAACGTGTCTGTGAATAAAAATGTTAACCGTCCATTTTTTATAGAGCGCGCGCCTGTCACACCCCCTCTCCGTCTTCCCAGATTTTGTTTCAGTGCCTTGAGGTCACGCACGTCGTCCGGCGCCATTGCTCGGTACAGACCTGGGTCCGGACTTGATGCAGCAGCACAATGCTATGCGCTCCCATCCAAACGGTCAGGCCCTCCCGCGTGGACCACAACCGTAGACGCGGGGCATACTGTGGTAGGGGGTCGCCCTCCCTTGTGAAAAATTGACGCGGCCACCGTAAAAACAACACGTGGTACGCTGCCGTCAACCCATACCGCAGCACGTTCTGCTGAGCCTGCGCATACCTCCGCTGTATGAACCCATTCACGGTCAAGATCCGGCACACGTGGTGAGTGCCCCGGTCGGTCCAGCATGCCATGCACTGGCGCACGGCCAAGTCCTGCACTTCTGTAAACAGCACATCAGCCAACGCCTCCAGAAAACACCCATCGATAAAATGCTGCGGGTCGGTCGTGGGGGTGGGTTGGTGGGTTGGAGGGGTCGTGCTACGGTGTCCAAGTGGGGTGGTTGGGGAGGCGTCGTCACGTACGCGTCGAGCCACTTCAGCGTCCGAACTGTCCACACGGCCCGCAGCGGGTCTGCCCGTAGGTTCCGAACCCAGTCGTACAACCAATAGTTCACGTAAGAGTGCCCCAACCGGTACGCTGTCGTCAGGCGCCGTCCTTGCATGATACGCTGCACGTGTTCTTGAGCGAGCGGGGTTAGTAACGACTCCGTCCGACGCCAAATAGTTCCGGCCGCCACCGCAAAAGGAACCCGGTCCAGCAGCGTCTGCCCCCTCCCCCCGGCTGCCTCCCAGGCTTGACTCAACGGTACTGCCCACGACCACAACCACGCATCTTCCGCCCACAAGTCCAAAGCTATGGTGTACCCAGCCCAGGTGAGGTGCTCCAACCTTTCTGGAGGGTGCCTCGACAAGTACGTCTGATTGAACGGGGGGTCCTGCTCTTTAAACGGAGCCAACATCCACGCTTCTTACATCTATAGCCAATAAAACACAATATACATGTAGTGCAAATCTCACCTTTGGTTTGATTGACAGCCCTCCAGTATCATACACGATACCCTTGCCAACCCAAGCAATGGTCCTAGTGGCTGTATCAGGTGTGTGACTCAATACAGCGAGGACTGCAGGATGGTCTGCTGCTTTGCCAACACCATAAATGCCTGTAAAATAAAAGGGTTCCTGCAATTGTACTGCTTTGGATTCTTAATTTCATAGGCCTGTTCATATGTACATGAAAAAATGTGGCATGGCGACAATGTAGAATGATGATTTTGCAGTACAATATTAAAATTAATGATTATGAAAACCAGTTCTACTCAAACCTAGAACTCTACTACACCGTCTTTAAAAAAAGGTTATCATCTGTTGATGACTGTACACCAGGTTTTTGACATTAGGAAATATCAAAAATAATTCCCAAGGGGCGTACTAAAACTATAGCGACTATTAACCTGAGTATCAGTCCCTCTCTCCCTTCCTTTTCACCAAGGAAGGAAGGGAAAGAGGGCCTGACACAATTATTTTCCTGGCCGCTTGCTAAAAAGCCATATTCTGGACTTTGCCTTCATTGGTCCTTTATTCATTAATGCATATTCCACAATCAATAGTTTATCCACATGTATCATTAGAAAACAATGTCATGTTTGAACATTGCCATGTGAAAGAGAATGTTAGCATTAGCGATCTTGTGAAATTAGAGTGCTGTAGCTTAAAAAGGAATGAAGTTATTAGAGAGATTTGTAATTAAACATGGTAATGTACAATATACATGTACATGTATGTGAATAAATTACTTGGAACAAGATTAACCAACGTAACTTAGATGCTCTCTCCCGATATATTTTGAGGGTGAACAGCGGCTGTACACAGGCTATATATTACGTGACGCAGTACATGTATGTATGAACGTGTTTAATAACTGATATGTTACAGATGTACATGTATGCTCTAAAACTGTAAATATGTGTTCAAACGATATTTAATAGAATGTGCAATTGATTCCTTCCCTCCCAACGTAGGATGTTATTCCGCTTCCTATATGTACTGTATACAGTTCTTATGTACCAGTAGAAACAATGTAACTAGAAATTCCTATGAGTATAATATGTGTCCACCTTTCTTGTACAAATAGCATATTATATATTATTGTGAAATACATTAATAATTCATAAGGGTACTAGCCAATCCCATGTGCTGAATGATACCACATGATCGCCTCTGTATACCCCCGTACAAATCTGATTAATAAAACATCAGGTTCTGTATCGAGAT
Organism: Actinernus sp. WN-2022; assembly: GCA_030867875.1. Classification (NCBI taxonomy): domain Eukaryota; kingdom Metazoa; phylum Cnidaria; class Anthozoa; order Actiniaria; family Actinernidae; genus Actinernus; species Actinernus sp. WN-2022. The sequence goes on along the minus strand of JAOWCC010000592.1, from coordinate 200,133 downwards.
ACAGACACCATGGTCCGTGATACAGACACCATGGTCCGCGATACAGACCCCATGGTCCGATATAGCTCTAGTAGTATTCTGTATCAGGTGTTACGCGACACTAGGTTTAGTAAAGTGAAATAATTTATAAATTCAGAGGTCGAATGTTGAACGATGATAATTAGCATTTCAACGTAGTGGGAATAATTATGGTATTAATTAAATGTTACCTTATGTTATCAGTTTTGCTTCTCGGTCATATTGGTCACGACACAGAGTCGCCAAAGATGACATAAATCACATCCGATTAAGATAAGACCTGCGCGGTTTCTTCTTAATCTGATTCTCATTTACTGTGATTTTGTGCCAAAACCTATATTATAAAGTTGAAGGTTGTTATGCCGTAACACTACACCACCAGTTAAATGATGATCCGAATGAACACAACTAAGTATTTTCGGCGCATGTAATCGCATTTGAAAGCAAGTGTTAAATGCGGGAACATGCCTGTAAGGGTATTAATTACAGAAGGATAATGACATTTGAATGTTCTGATTCTAGAATGTTCGACGATATATTCTTATGGTTAGCATAGCAAAAAGAGTGAGTTTCGTTTCACTTCCAAAAACAAGTTAAAAAGTATCGGGGGGGAAATGAGTTGTCCTTTACGGAAATATTCCTTAAGTTGGATTTTGTAAGGAACGACGTACAGAAGAAAAGCTGACCTTACACATCTGTTATCGGCTCGTTTTATTGCAGTGACAGCTGAATAGTAACTCTAGTATCAGAACATCTATCAAAACGACGGAACCTGTTATCCGGGTTGATCCTTGTCCAAGGCTAAAAGGGTTAACTGATATTTTGTCAGAAGATAATGATGTGAGGCCATTAGAGTTATTTTAAATTCATAACCATGTACGAACATATACAAAGTGGGCGGTCCTTAGCTCAGGCTTTTCTCGTAGGCCCTGCCTTGGGGTGCGACCCTACTAAAGACGCAACTCGTTTTTGAACTTTGTTCTAAGATAGCTTCTTTCAGTAATTTTCGGTTAAGACTTAAATTTCTTTACGGTGACTTGTGTGTCAGTGTTCACTCTAGCCCTAGCCTGGTTACCATTGACATTCATAGTTTCGAAGTAAGTTTTATTCTCGTTTTGTCAATCTTTTCATTGCTTACTCTTACACCCTTAAGTTGCCTTACATCAAAATCTATTAAGACTTTTATCCAATGAGAACCAATCTTAAGATTGATAGCTGTCTGTTAAGTCAGTAAAGTGCTGGGAGTATGCCTACATAAGCAGAGATACTCCCTTGCTAGTTAGTTGAGACCTGAACCAGTTGAGGATGTAAATGACGAAAGAAGTGTAAGAAGGAGAAGTAAGAGAAGAATAAAGAAGGTACAATTCAAAAGCCTGCTCCTTATAAAGTAACGATCCCGGTCCCAAGGGAAGCCAAAAAGAAGGTTTTGGGTCCCGAAACACAGGTACAGAATACTAGCTAAGCTAGTGAGTCTCACGACCGATTACTGACTACCCCTATCCTGGGACGGGTGAAATGACAAAGTACATCTGCTCTCTTATTATGTACACACCATCTATTCCATGTGGGACCTGTTTTTCTGCACACTACGCTCTGCTCTCTTATTGCATACACATTGTCTCTTCGATGTGGGATATGTTTTTGTGAGAAACTAATTCATCCCACATCGATACCAAGGTGGGATAAATCAAAGGTTAAAATTTTATGTTGTGCATATCAATGGATTTTAGTTATCTATTCATTTCACAAGTAAGATAAAATATTCGCGTTCGATCTGTATGAGCTTTACAATGGCTCGCCGAAGTGGCTTGCCATTGTAAATGGCCATACAGATCTCCCGCTCATATTTTATCTACTTAAATATTTTGTTGTACATTGTACTGTGTTGTAAAAGCACTGTGTTTAAAAGTTAGTTAAGGAGTTAAGGGAGTCACTAGCTGAATTGGAGCTGTAGTGATTGTGGTCCTCACATAATAAAGTTGAAGTTGAGCTCTAAACTGATGAACAAAATTAATGACGCTCAACACTAAAACACCACAGAGTTCAAGTATTATAAAGCACGCAGTTTTAATACAATCATGTACATTGTACATGTACCTGTGATCAGCTGATTGTGGTTCTTTGGCTCAGTAATAGAGTCAGACCTTTAGACCCGAGTATGTCAGATGAGTACAGCTTTCCACAATCAAAGAATACTGTCTTTTACATGAACAAACAAATACTTTAAATAGCTAATTCAATCATAATTGGAAGATTCCTACTTTCCTTGACTCGTACTCGAACGTAAAGGTCATGAAGGTCTATTCCTGTCTATTACCAAGCCAAAGATCGAGCCAAGACCAGGCAGATCAAAAGTATATTAAACGTATTAATGTCGCTCCTCGCACAGATTGACCCTCCCCAGCACTTGTACAAAGTATAAGACAACAACACTGTTTGTGGCGTATAAGGGGGAACATGCCCAACTGATGACAAGATAAGTCTGGCGTGACGACCTCCATGGTGCAAACTAGCAGCAATAACAATAGACCTTTAAAGCCTCACTCATTTCCCCAGCACTCCGCGTGCTGGATCGGACAAGGGTATTGGCAGGTCAACGCAATCGTACGAGGCTCGCGCGCTGCGCGCAGAGCTCGCACTAAACAAATGACGTAGCAGTTATGTCAGCAGCATAACAACAAGCAAAATACGCTTGGGGAAGTTGCCAAACAGACCTAACCGCCAACTGAGGGGATGACCCTAATTTAATATCTTGTAATCTGCAATTAATATATAACAACAGGAACTAAATCGTAAGCGCCAAACTCCCAGATTACAGGGTGGGTGGGAGGGGGAAATTCTTTGCGCTTTGCACATCGATGCAGCGAGGGCTTACAATGATGAATATGAAGCAATACTTTAATGTTCCAGCTTTTATACCGAGACAGTATATTATCATGAGGTTTTTAACTAACCAATGTTATGAGCTGTACCGTACTGCAACTAGACAGCACGTGCACGCATGAAGCGACATGAATGCTCTAAAGACGTGGCATACAGGCTAAAACCAATCCTAGGTAATGCTAGAAAATAGCACGAGGGACTAAGCGGTAAGAACCCAGACATGAACAGGACTCTGAGTGAAAAAACACGACCTTGGACTTTGGATATACCAATGCTAAAGTCTCTGAACTTTATATATGTAGATGTTTAGCGTGACTGATGACCTGTTGGCTCAGGTCCCATTAACTGTATTTTACTGACCTTTAAGGGGCAGTAAATTGAACATTTGCAGATTCGCTTTAGTGTTCTTAACTAAGTGTGTCCAAACTCTGCTGTGTTTTAGTGTTGAGCATCATTCATTTGTTTAACATTACACCACACGTTTCCGCAATTTTAAGAAAGCTGCAAAGTTGACTGTGTAGGGGTGGACTAGCTGCCACCTCCCCAACCTACTCCCCTGGAGAGCCTTTGGCATGTACAAGTTTCAGGTGAGGGGGCAAGGTAATGATTGAGCCCACAATGTCTATCGTTTGCTGGATTGCACGGTTGGATGTAAAATGCGAAAATTTGCATGTCAAATGTGAAAACTTGCATCATGATGTCAAATCGAAAATATTTCAAAATAGCATAAGTAGCATACATGTATCAAATGTGAAATATTGAATGTCAAATTTGTAAACTACAATTTACAATCATTAGGCAGATTTGAAAGTCAAAAGCAATATGTAGGCATATTACCAAAAGTACAAAGTGAAATATGAAGTTTTATATTTGGCAAGCATTGGACGCCATAATTTGAATGTACAGAGTTACAAGTATTTATATACAAACTGGCACATGACTAAAAGTTGTGATGTATTTCCTTGTTCATGTCTTGGACATAACGTTCTACATTTATATTGTAACAGAAAAAATACAAAATACATGTACATGTACATTGTATAAGCAATTAATACAATCATGCTGCTAAATTCACCTCCAAATCCTCTGTCCTTCAGTTCTTCACCACGAATAACAGTTGGGGTGATGCCTAACTCTTTGCCAACTGTTTTTATTTCCTAATGGTCAGAATTGAATAAAACAATTTTAAAAACCACAATCAAATACGTAATAAGTAAATACATGTACATGCATTTTCCTATTTATCCTACGGTATAAGTATTATACGTGTACAAATATTCAGCCAATCAGAGACACTGCATAAAGCATTCTTACGAAATACAAATTGTGTAGAATGATCGAGATTATTAGTGGGCTTAACAGCTGTGTATTTTGATTAATCATGCAGGCAACTGGGAACTCATTTTATTTGTACTACATAACCTCAATATGGTCTCATATTTCTTGCGCTCTGCAGGTACATAAAATTATATACATGCATTGCCTATATTCTTTGCAGATTTATATCTAGATTATTTATTGGCTTTCTTATGGAATACAGGATTATATTCATTTGGTACATGTACATACTCACCCAAAGGCTATTAAGTTGTATACCAAATACATTTACAGTAAATATAAATTTATCGTGAAATATTTCCCTCTATATTTCCATAGAAACAATGATGAAATAATAATCAGCATACATGTATATTGTAAGTAGTTAACATAATAAATCTCTATTTTACTAACCTCAAGAAACTGATCAGTATGCATGTCATTGCAGGGGGTATCTACAATCCTTGCCGACAGGCGAATGCTCTCAGCTGTGGCTGTCATGCACTCCACATCTTCATCAGACAATGGTGCTGCATCTTTGCCAACAATTACAAACTCTGTCGTTATTTTCCTTGCAGTCTTGGACTTTGCATTTGTCTTTAGTGAGAACAGAGGAAAGCACCGAGCGATGGCACAAGCTAATGCAAAGGCAGCACTCCTATCACAAACGACCTGAGAAAAGAATGAAGCAGTTCTGTGATTAATATCTATTTCCTCTGACAGCATTTAAGTGCAGCTGTATACTTTTCTGCAAAATCTGATCAAAAAAGGACAATATTGTTGTAGCCTGAGGAAATTGGACTCTGTCTCATAGCCATAAGAAGAGCTCTGTTACTCTTGGGGGTTGCTTCAGATGACAGGATGTCAGCTGATTTACTCAGCAGAGATGTAGCCACATGTATGTACTTTTTTAGATAGCATATCGCAGGACCAGGAAGAATGAGAGTGGGAATGACCATGGTTTCACAATGATTGTTTCCAATATCTATTGATGATTGTCCATACCGCCATGGCCCATTCCATACATAGCATCCAATTTAAATATGTATAATGCTCTGGAGACTTTAGCCTGGCTCGTGTTCATGTTGCTACACAAAAGCATTTTCCATGAATGTGAGACTAAAGATTCCTAAACTATGGTTACTCGAAGTGGATGGCATTTATGCAATGGATCTATTGCCTAGAGCTGGGTGTTATCTGCTCATAAATGAAAAACAGAGTGCTGCAATGGCGAACTCGTGGATGTGAAGTGTATTAATTTTAGTGTTCTCAAGGCTGACATGTGGAAATGTTCAATGTTTAATTTACAATTGCTGTTGTGATAGCCTACATGTATGTAGACTGTAAAACCACAAGACCAATGACATCATCATTATGACGACATCACCACTAAGTGATTTATGGGGACCCTCAATACCATGCCTGTCAAAGCTTGAGCTGCCTGCCATTAGGTATATTCAACCCCAGGACCCTGCAACAATTAAGTCTTACATATGATCTACATGTAGCTACATGTACATTGTGTTCTGAACTCTCTTATGCTTGTAATATTTGAAGGCTCACCACCTGGTTAAAGTGCATACAAGTCCTGGCTAATTATATTTCTTATTAATTAAGAGACTAGAGGCCATGGTCAAAGGATTTCAGAATAAAAAAAATATTTGATTTATTTGTTGTGGTGTATTGGCCATTCAAAGTTGCCCAAAAATGTGTATTGGGTTGCCTGTGGACCGAAATTAAGTGGTATAGTTCGATGTCATCACTAGAACACGCTTGATGCGCCATTGCATGAAAGGCCTTGCCGAATAAAGCTATCCAAAAAGCGATATTATCATATTTCTCAGTTACATGTACATACATGTACATGTATCTATTCAATTATTTTGCAAATATGGCAATGTTTTATACCCACAAAGAGACGAGTTCTGTTGATGACATCACATTTCATTCTCCTCCCAGTCCCCGAACGTGCACAGAAATGAATCTAAATGCTGAAAAAATAATGAAAACATTTATTTTTCATTTTTTGGTATTTTCCCCTACCTTTTAAGGTCTAAGCTTAAAGTGCCTACAACCCTCCCCCCCCCCCCAAAAAAAAATATTTTTTTACATCAATTCTGTATAGCGCCCTGACTATGAATTCGAAAAAATAAAATTTTAGTGCCGTTAAAGTTGGGCAAAACATCCATTTTGGGCTCCCTGTTTCCAGTTGGAAGTCAGTGCAAGTCTTGGTGAGGGCCTTCAGTTGCAATTGGACATCATTTTACTACCACTACCAGAATCCTTTAAGATTCAGTATGTACAAAACTCGGCAGCCCGTCTTATCACGTGTACTCGCAAATATGACTCGATCACGCCTTGTTTAATTCAGCTACACTGGTTACCTGTGGAAAAACGAGTACTATTTAATATTCTATTGCTCACGTATAAATCCCTCAATGATTTGGCTCCTGTCTATCTTTAGTTAGTCAATTACTACACCGCTATGTACCTACTAGACAGCTACGCTCTTCTTCTGCCAATAATTTAGTTATCCCTACATGTACCTACATGTATAAGTTAGAAACTTATGGCTGTTGTGCCTTTTCCAAGCTAGCACCATCCTGTGGAACAGTTTGCCCTATGATATCAAAACTTCTGGCACTATTTCTATTTTTATATCTAAGCTTAAGACTTATCTTTTTAAATTAGCTTATAATTTATAAGTATTAATTCATTATTTTGTGTATCTGTTTATTGTTAGACTTAAATAATTATTCTAGTATTATTGATTTTAATCACTATAATAGCAGCTTTCTTAAACTTTTTTTATTATTATTATTGTACATACATGTATATTTATAGATTGCCATGTAAAGTGCTTAGATCCGTTTCTGTATTTGCGCTATATAAATAAAGTTATTATTATTATTATTATCCTTTGCACGGTTTAATTTTTTCCTTTAATTTAGACCATTGTCTTGCTAAACTCAAAGGAGTTGGACAATCTGAATAAGAAAAAGAATTCAAACATACCCATGTCAAAATAGAGGCGGGACAGAGGTGGGATCCCGCCAATCCCAGCTGGGATCCCAGGTGGGATTGGCGGGATCCCATGTCATCTGGTGGGATCCCAGCTATCCCGCCTGGGATGGTAAGAAATCCCACCCGGGATCCCACCTCTAAAGCCGGGATCCCAGGTGGGACATATGGGATCCCAGGTGGGATGGTGGGATCCCACCTATCCCGCCTGGCATGAAAACAAAATCCCACCTGGGATCCTTACTCTAAAGCCGGGATCCCAGGTGGGATGGAGGGATCCCAACTATCCCACCTGGCATGAAATAAAATCCCACCTCTAAAGCCGGGATAGCTGATGGGATCCTGGCATTCCCATGCAGCTATCTGTCTGGGATATATATGACAACAAAATCCCACCTGGAAAGTAAATTACAGCAATCAGTACATATATTTTAATATATAATTTCCAATGAAATACCAGTGTATACACTACTAGTGCAATATCCTATTAAGACCACATGAAAAGGCTATATGAAACTAGGCCAACCTATGAAATATCCCATGAAATATTTTCATAGCACTATGAAGGTTTCTTTTCATAGACCTATGAAAGACTCAAATTTTATAAAGGGAAATTATATCCTATGAATATAGTCCCCTATGAATTGTTTGGCTTTGAATTTTACATTCTATGAAATCAGACTAAGAAATTAGTATAACAAGAGGCTATGAAATTAAGGTACTATGAAAATACTATGAAAACTAGCTGTATATGTTACAGTGTAAATACTAAATCTTTTCATAGGATATGGAAAGTTATATGCAGCACTTGCTTCCAAATTTGCATGCAGCTAGAACATTCATGAACACCCTAATATTAACCATCACATGGTAAAAAAATATTGTTGTGGATTTCACAAGGCAACGTTTGTTTGGCACCTTACCACCTGACAGATCGAACATACGCCCAAACAATTCTTGACAGAACAAATTGGAACTCCAACCAATAATAAATTGGCTTTCAAACGATCTAAAGTTACTTACAGAAGCGCAGATTTCATAACTTTCTCCGAGAAATAGGAACGTTAATGACTGGCTGCAACATTACAAGATTTATACAGAAATGAAGTACAAGTTGCATGAGTTGGCAGTTTATTTAAACTTGATGTCTACGAGGTACATGCTCAGCAATCGATCGAGTGGACTCGACTAATACATGTATAATAATTTCGTTAGAAACAGCAAAGTCCTGATACAACTCATTGCTGGTTGTACTATAGGTCAAGGCTTCATGCAACCAGAGAAGGAGAAGAAAATATATAGGTTGGTGTTTGCGTAAAACTAATATAAAAGTGAGAACCAGTTCAGTCCCAGCTAGCATGCAGCCTTGGGTGTTAAAATGGCCTTACGACTTACATGCTTTCCAGGCAGACACAGCAAAACAGATGAGGAGTTAGTTGACCAGTTCATTAGCGTTTAGATTCCTTGAATATATAGCCAGACCATTTCGCAAATTAATCCTCAGATGAAGCACTTCCCGCCAGCTCAGCTTTAGTAAAGTTCTCAACAACAAACAAAGATGGCGGATGTGAACTGATCCCAGGATGCATTGCTTATCTAAAGACCACTGACCTGATTGTGCGGGCACATAGCGCCATTTTCAAAACTAACAACTTAGGCACGACATGCGATTTCTTGTATAATATGGCTTCCAGACTGAGCAAAGGGTTTTCAAAATACATGGGAGATAAGAAAACTATAAAGGTAAGATGTGATCATTCAATTGTTGTGGATTGTAACAAGAAAAGGGAATATAGCGCTTGGTTATCATACTTTTAGTTCAGCTGTTGTTTGAACGGTCTCGTGCACGTGGTCTGCTTGTAGTTGTATCTTATCCATTTTCAATGACGAAATCCATACAAAAAGTTTACCAAGTTTATGTAAAGTGAATCTTTTAGTTAAAGGATTGATCGAAATCTTGTAGTCATGGAGTACTACTGTTCGAAGAGAGTGAAATGTCTCACTTTTAATTTAAGACAGTGTCACTGAGTTACAACAAAAGGTAATATTGCTTTTTAGAAGTGAAATAATTTGCACGTGTTTATACGGAATTGCAATTCAAACAAATTCAATTCAGTCAATACTTTAAGTTCTTCTGTAAATTAGTGGACATTGTGCATGTGAAATTTCACTTTATAGCTAGGCCTAGGGGAAATACATATTTTTTAACAGTATGTGCATAAATAGAACACTGCATTACTACAATTTTGGAAAATAACTCTTGCTACGTGCATCTCTCGTATTCAATAACTTTTAACACACTACTTTCTTCCATCATATAGGCACAGCGGATTCGGCACAGCACTTTGTCACTTGATCTCTTGCAAGTGCTTGAACAAGGAGAGGTCTATCGATTTGCAGATCGGATCAAGTACATGAGCTAGAAATTGTGTGGATTAAATTTTAGTGAGCCAGTGCAGTATAAGACCATGAAATATAATGGACATTAAATAATTTATAACAGCAAGTTTGGTCGTTTGCAATTAAAATTCTGCCATGTTTTTTGGTAGAGGTCTTTTATTAGATTTTATGTTACCAGTCTATAGCCAGGGGTTTAATCATACCAGAATTAAGAGAATACAAACAGGATTTTATGGTATAGGCATAACAACCATTTCAGCTTTTCTAAGCCCTCATCTCTTTATTAAATTGATTGAAACACTGCATGGCTACCGTAAAAGCTTTCCTATTAAGCTTTTTTTTTATAGGACCCAGCAACCCAAGTATACATTAAGCTATAGAAGGTCCTATGTCATTCACTATATAATTATTTTATTACCTGCCAATCATGTTAAGTATCTGCTATCTCAATACGATATACCGGTATGTAATTTGTTTCTATAAATTAAAGTTTACATACCAGTACAATGAAAAAAATTAATAGTATGTAAACAAAACATTTCATGGAATAATTATGCTGGCTTTATAGAGGTGGGATCCCGGGTGGGATTTGTTACATCCCAGGCGGGATAGCTGGGATCCCGCCAATCCCAGGTGGGATATGTCTAATAATCCCGGGTGGGATGGTGGGATCCCGGGTGGGATGGCGGGATCCCGGGCGGGATGGCGGGATCCCGGGCGGGATGGCGGGATCCCGGTCGGGAAGGCGGGATCCCGGGTGGGAAGGCGGGATTCCGGGTGGGAAGGCGGGATCCCAGGTGGGATTGTCTGAGGCGGGATGTCTAATAATCCCGGCCGGGATCTCACAAGATCCCGCCTGGGATCCCAGCTGTAAAAAAGGTGGGATCCCAGGTGGGATAGGCGGGATCCCGCCTTTCATTTTTACATGGGTAGGGCCCCTAAGGGCAACTCGTGGATGGTCAGCGAGCTATTTTGGTATATATACTAAAATTCATGTGACCAATGACGTCATCACCACTTTAGAAGTCAATCATGGGAAAATAATACCATACCTGTCCAACTTTGAACTGTCTGGCATTAGAAATGAGGGAGATATTGGTATGTACTTAAAACATGTAATCGATGACAGACAGACATCATCATTACATCATCGCTACTAAGTGATTGATAGCAGCCCACTACCATGTCTGTCCTTGTTTTAACTGTCTGGCATTAGAAATGAAGGAGATATGGGCATGTACTTAAAACATGTAATCGATGACGTCATCGTTACATCATCACCACTAAGTGATTGATAGCAATCCACTACCATGTCTGTCGAAAGTTTGAGCCAGCTGGCATTAGAAATGAGGGAGACATGGGCATGTACTTCAAATCATGTGACCTATGACATCATCGTTACGTCATCACCACTAAGTGATTTGTGGGAACCCACTACCATGTCTGTCCATTAGTTTGAACTGTCCAGCATTAGATATGAGGGAGATATGGGCATTTACTTAAAATCATGTGACTGATGACGTCATCACCACTACATGATTTGTGGCAGTTTTTGGGAATCTAACGCTAGCCAAATGTAACTTGCAAACTTTTTATCAAATATGCAATCCTCTCCTTCTTTCTTTCCTTTTTTTCTCTTGATTTCTTTTTTATTATTATTCATTTTCGTTTTCTCATATTGTAGTTCCTCTCAAGTTCAACTTGTTATTCTAATCAATACTTTATTTAATATATTCTATGTATTACGCTCAGTTATTCAATTATTATTTGCATGTAAGCAGTGGCCAACTCGAAAGCTTTTAGCTACTTTGACTACTGTACACTTGAATCTTTTAATTTATTCCATGTACTTATTTTGTTTATATATTTTTATCTACTCTCCTTATTGTAAACATTATAAATAGTGTGAAATAAACTTGAACTTGAACTTGAACTTGGATAAACAGTGCATGACCTGGAGGTCAACTGGCTGGAAGATCAAAGAAAACACTTGATTTTTTTTAAATAGGCTTATTATTTTTCTCACTGGTATTCTTGAAGGTTCTCTATCACGATTTCTAACTGCAGACAATCTTGTTTTGTGCCTCGTACTCCTAGATTGTTCAGTATTCAAGCCTTTACTACTAGATAACAATACAGTGCTCAGCTGTTTGCATTCAACCATCAAATTCAAACCATTTGACATTTCAGTGATATTTACCGTATCATTTCTCGAACTGATCACATTATTGTTATTCTGTATATTACTAAGCTTTTCCATGGGCTTTTGTTTGGTTATTGTATGGCTTTGTTCAGCTTTGCTTTCCTCACTTTCCAAAGTCTTGGCTTTCATTCACCAGTGAGCAGGGGCGATATTGATGTTAGTTAACATCTCCTCGTCCTTCAACTGAACTTTAATTAAGCTAATATATTCACCCTAGTTGTAGCGATAAATTAATTATAAGGCATTTCAGAATAATAATTACCTTTAACAACATGGCCAAATCCTTTCGAAGCGTACGTCTTTCCAACGAATCAAAAACTTAAACTCATGCCATAAACTCCATCAATACATCTTCGGAAAATCGAAGACTATTCGGACAGCCAACGGAGAGTTCCCGACGTACACAGAAAAAACGAAGTACACACCATAAAACAATGAATAAATTAGCTCGGAGCAGACTAACCCTAATAACTTGTGTTCTGTGCTTGCGCGCATCCACAAGTTAAAAAGGAAAAAATGTACTAAATATTATAGTCTAATCAGTATGAAACAAACTTCATCACAAGAAAGAGCACATCGAAATTAGTAAGTTACCAGGAGGCATTTGATTGGATATTTACCATGTGGTGAGCTTTCAAGAGTGGCAGAAATAAGAGATGTTTGTATGGAATTGGAAGGACGACTTACTACATGTACATGTACATACATGTACACGTCACAGGTCACTAGTCTCCAGGCCGCTAAAGGGAATTGAAAACTGATGGCCACATGTTCTGGTTCTCAACTTTGAAAAGCCATAAAAAAATTACAGTTGAGTTTTAGCCTCCCCTTTTTGCTTTAAGTTCTAAAGATTAGTTTAAAGCTTCAATCAAAAACAAATATTTTTTGGGTTAATTTAGGCACTTAAAAAAAAAGCATTAACTGGCCAGGGCTGATATATGCACTTTAATATCAAGCCAAACATCCCCAAACTCAGTAAACATGCTAATTTCAATGCAGTATTTCTTGTTTTTTTTTTTTTTTTTTTTTTATTCGATTAAATTTACATGATCAGATCCCATCTGTTTTTGTTTATGAAATATGGCCACTATGAAAACAATACTGCTAATGTAGATACAATGTACATGTAATGTACATATTAAAGTAAAGTTGATTACACTGTACTACGTATGATATAGAGCAGATTTTGTATGAGTGGGATAATCTACATTGTACAGCACTAACTACAGCACGGCATGCCATGACGTTGAAATGGTTTCCTATTGTTTTTGTTCTGCTGATCCAATCAAATCACAGAAATACGGTACAGCATGGTTAGGGACATGCTGTAGTTTGTCCCACTCATACAAAATCTACTCTATAATCTGTATGCCGTATAATATGTTCTTACCACGATGCAAGCATCTCCAGAGGGAAGATTGGAACTGACCAGACTTGTCAATACATGAGGCTGGGATGGTGAATTATGCCGACTGGCATTGTTTGGCAAAGCACACACCACTACTTGGTTCAGCCACACAGGACAGTTTTCTGATGCTGCTAGAGAACTGAGTACTAAATTGAAGGTCTGCAAGTAAAGGAGTTACATATATATAAACAGACCTTATATATTATGCAAAAATGGGATGCTTGAAAATTTTAAAAGTAACCCCAAATTAAAGGTACCAGAATCTTGTTCTTTGAGCATGGCTCAACTCTATTTTCACCCCTAAAAGGTACATGTACCAATGACACTTTAAATCTGGATCCTGAGCAGGATTATTAACAGGCCAGAATAGGATCCTATGCAGGAGGATCCTATTATAGTGATAAAACCAATTTCATCCCAGTGCAATGGATTGTGAAAATACCAACTGAAGGTGAAAATACCAAGGTGCAAAGTCTTGTGGTCATAAAATTGTCATTTAAGCCAAACTTGAAGGCTCATTCATCTTAGCAGGTGTTTACATGATACCGCAACGAGTTTCATTCCGGAATCAGTTCATTCTGGTCCCCACTTGTATCTCTCTATTTTTGCGATAATAAGTTTTTTTCCAGAATAAAATCTGACCACATTCTATACCGGTATCATGTAAATGAGGTATATGAGATTCATTCCGGTACAAGATGAGTGGCCATGAGTAGACTGGAACGTGTAGCGCATGCGTGTCAGCATTGTTGCAAGACAGTACCATGCATCTTTGTTTGACATTCCTATGCAAATTTGCTGGCTAGTAGCAGCGAGGGCTCAAATAATTTCATACTGGAATGAAACTCATACTGGTATCACAACTCTCATGTAAGCGCAGATCGAAATGAGATTTTATTCTGGAATGAATACTTTGAATACCCTGAAAGGTACATGTACAATGTACTACAATAATCATAAAATTGAACACCCTAAGCAGTACCAAACTACATGTATGCACTACACCTAAAATTAAGGTACAAAGAGCATCCCCATCTCACAGTGCCAATATACAATGTAGGGAGTCCCCCCCCTGGGGCAGTAACATCCTCCTTTGGGACAGCCCAAGAGTAGGGATTTTGACAAGCTCAGAAGGCTAAGGAAACCCGACAACCAGCACTTTCACTGTCTTCCTACAAGTCTCACCTTTTACAATATTATATGTCAGCCCTGAAAACATCTTATAACCCAGCCAATCCGCGCACATGTAAGTCATGAGTTTGTGTAAAATGTAACTCTGCCCGTAGCCTACTCAGTCCTTTACTTGTTGTTTTTTAGTCACCTTGTGGTTGTGAAATCCTTATCATTATAGTTCTTTCTTTAACTATTATTAATTTAATTTAGTGTCATTGGCCCGCAGTAATTGGCTTTAGCTGTTGCGGTCACCCTTCCTTTTATCATTTTGTTTCTTGTTAAAACTATTGTTCATGGTACGTATCATTCCTGATATGTATATATTTTTCCTTCAGGCGAAGCTTAATAAATAAATTAATTAATTAATTAGCTGCCTCTCAAAATGCCCCAGGCCGGGTTGCCAAAATAGGGTCTTCCGGGTACGGTGACAGTGACACACACACGGAAGCTCAATCATGATATAAAATAAACTTTGTACATATTTAAACAGCGCGAATATAAAACTTCCAACCTCGAGAAGATTAGCTTTGAAAAGAAAAAGTATAAGTACAATGCCCTCAATGTACGAACTGCAGCGAGCCCCAGCCTAGCCCTAGGCCTTGCCGGCGAAAGAACTTTCGCTCTCAATCTCATACATTACTGTTTAGTCATACTCATATAAACTTACCAAATTGTCCACCCGTGGCAGCAACTTTTCTGCAAAATCATCAAAATTAACCAAAGCAAGATTCCCAACGGTTCCTATCACCAAACATCCTCGGACTTTAGGATCAGAGGTCGTTTTTACGGAAGAGAAAAGCAGAGATACATCCCCCATTATGTGATATTTCGAATGGCAGTGAAAATTGACGGGGCCTGGTTTCTACTCAGAGTAGCCGCCCGGCCTCCCCGCCTGATCTTGATCTTGGCGAGATCTTGGCATGGTCGATTGATCTGATTGATCTGATCTGATGTGATCTGATGTGATCTGACCGAGAAGACACTGGGGACGAGGTTAAATAATATTAATCTTTAATCCATAAAACACCGATAATGGTACATAGGATCATACCTGCCAACTCTCCCGCATTAGGCGGGAGTCTCAAGATTTTGAGCCCGATCTCCGGTCTCCCGCATAGAGCCTCAAATCTCCCGGTTTTTAGCCATTTTATGGATTGAGTTCGCCGTTTTTCAGGCTCGAGGGTTAAAAAACAACCGAGTTGCGTTTGTGTTCATTTCGCACACTAGCGAGTGCGCGAAAAGCACCGAGTGACTCGATCGATCGCGAGGCTCGTAACTAATTTTTCCGAGAGCTTTCGGAAAGTCTTCGGAAAGTCTTCGGAACACAATCGGGGTATCTTCGGAAAAATTCGGAAATCATTACGTCATAACAAAGCCTCAACCAACATTCTCCAGATTTTAGAACTCCGGAGGTTGGCAGGTATGTATGATACACTACAAGATAACTTCAAGAATTACTAGTACAACTACTAAATACAATCAAAATACAATGACAATACTCTGCAACTAATTTCATAATAGAATCGTCATGCATATTCAGAAGATATAAAAACAGATCTCTTGTATTAAGCAAACGAAACGAGGTATTTCGGCTATGCAAATTATCCAAGAACTCATTCCTTAATTTCACAAACTCTTCATGGGTACATGACATCAAATAATGACATTCATCGCCGACCTCATTCAGGTTACATAATGTACATTTACGCTCTTCATAAGGAACCTTAGTATAACGACCAGATTCAACCGGTAGTCTGTGCGCTGATATTCTCAATCGTGTTACAGCCTGTCGATAATTAACGTTTCGAATTTCTGTCAAATATCTTTCAAACCCGATCGCGAGGTTAGTCTTGACATGGCTGAAAGTTCGGAGTTTACCACAAGTACGACCTTGTTGAATCTGGTCTTTCCAAAATTTAGTAAAAAGGTTGTGTAACTTCGCTTTCAGATATCTGCCTAAAATTGGTAGCTGGTTCAGTGGTATGTTAAGGTCAGTTAATGACCTGAGTTCACACCAATTTAATAGATAATTTGTAAATACCACAGCCTGATGGTTAGAGCGAATACAAACTCGTGCAGCTTCACCAACGAGTGTGGTATCATAAGAACTGTCTGTAATGCGTACCCAATACTTTGCCACTAGGGAGGAAACTTGTGCAATTAAGGGAACTCTGCCTAATTCACCATAAATTGCCAAATTGGTAGCTTTAGAATGGACCCCCAAAATACGCTTGAAGAATTTTAGTTGTAATTTTTCTAAAAAACATTCTCCACGTTTGACATTTTCTTCAAGAGCCCAATATATGCTCGTAACGCCTTATTATAAAGCGTTTTCATGGCAAGTTGAAAATTACCTCTGAAGTGAAAAGTTATCCCAAGATATGTATATTCTTCTACACACCCTAGTTCAGCGTCCCCAAAAAACCACTTGGACGTCAGATATACCCGTCTTTGAGCCTGTGTCCCAAATATCAAATTTTTTGATTTTTTTCAAATTGACCTTTAGCTTCCATTTCCGAGTATATGACTCCAACTTCCTTAGACAGCATTGCAATCCTGACTCAGACTCCGATAAGAGTATCAAATCATCAGCATATAAAAGACAACTTAGTTTAGTATCACCAAGACTCACAGGATTGCATATGGATGTGAACAAATTTGGTATATCATTGATGAAAATATTAAAAAGCGAAGGACTAATATAAGATTACATCCTTGTTTAACACCGATATGCGACTGAAAAAAGGGTGTGATGCCCTGTTCTAGCTTTACTGCTGATTTAACCGATGAATACATACTTAAAATAATATCAACAAACTTCCTACTACAACCATATTTAATCAATTTAAAAAATAACCCCTCCCTCCAGACACTATCATAAGCCTTTCTAAAGTCAATAAAACAAGCAAATAATCAGTGGTGTATTCCTAGATTTATAGAAATCTATCAAAGTTTTCGAAACTAGCAAATGATCCGATGTTCTAAAGCCATGCCTAAAACCTATCTGAAACTTATTCAAAATTTTATTTTCCGCCAGAAAGAGGTTCAAACGTTCATTAAGAATTAATGTGAAAAATTTCCCCAAACACCTACTAAGGCAAATTCCCCTATAATTGCTGGGGTCACCTTTACCCCCGGACTTATGGAGAGGCACTATAAAACCTTCCGACCATGCATGCACTCGGGAAGACACCGCTAGATAAAACCATATTAACTGCAAAGTTTAACGAAATAAGGTGCTAAAGTTGCAATCGAAGATTTAATTATCTCATTAGTCACAGAGTTACTAGCACATGTCTTGTTATTTTTGAGTCTCTTAGATAATTCACAGACCTCTTCCACTGAAATCGATTTATCAAGAATTTCATTACTTTTGACGGCCCAAAAGTGAAAATCCTTAACGAAAAGAGCCTCGTTGCTAATGTTCTCAGAAGAAAAATTAACTTTGTACTGTTCATATCCTTGAAATAGCTAAACCACTCAGCAGATGAAATATCTCCGGAAACACCACTAGAATGATTTTGTTTGATAGAGTTTACAAGATTCCAAAACTCTTTCGGATTAGATTCTGACAAAATTTGGATTTTATCCAAAATTTCACTATGAACATTTCTCTTTTGCCTCCTTATAAACTTTTTATACTCCTTTTTTGTTGCAAAGAATTTGTGCCTCAAAAAGGGTCATTAGGGTATTTCGAGAGTAAATTACCTAAATTTCGTAGCTCCTTTTTAAGACCATGAGGCATGACAACTTTTGTCAAACCACTTTTGTTTTTGTATCCGATTCGATTTTGATTTACCTGTCCGTTTCCGTTTCTCAGGTATCACTTTTCTAGCTACGTCTGTAAATTTGTTTACAACAGAATCAATGTCCAAACTATTTTCATCTGATGAAGAAGAAAACAAAACGTCCAACTTATGAGAAACCTCATTAGAGTTAAGAGACTCATGTAATAATATCTTCACTCCATCGAAAAGACAAAGGATGCGGTTGCAATTTAACCGTATTATCCAAAACATTCGGAATCTTAATCTTCATAACAAATGATAAAAAGCAATGATGAGAAAATTCTGTGAGGGAGGAAACTGAAAAATGACTTATAAACGGAAAAAGATTTTGAGACACAACGGCACAATCAATTCTACCTAGTTAAATGACTAGGTAGAATTGTACGAGGGAGGGGAGGTACGTAAACTATGAGGGGTGATCCGGATCAAATATGCACCGCAATATGCCTCTTTCGTTCCTTAATATTGTTGTTACGCTGTTCAATACCGACATTACGCTCCTGTTGCCTACGCTATCTCTATTACGCACCTCGGACTTCTTGTTCAATATCACATTACGCTCCTGAACATTTCTATTCGGCTTGCTGTTCAGTTTTGATGTTTTAATACGATGTTCAGCAGTTCGGTATTGCTATTATTTGTGAACCGCTGGCCATGGTAAATGGCTAGAAAAGTTGTGGTACGGCTGGGATAGTGAAGGAGGGAAGGATACCGAAAATATGAGTCATACGAAGAGTTCCCAAAGAGCACAAACACCGATAATTCTCTTCAGGGGTAGATTATCGGCGTTCCAACACGAGGTTGAGTGTGTTTCAAAAACATCTAGGCCCAGATGTATCTACCTACACACTGCTCTTGGATACCAGGGTAGCTGGTTAGGTGGGATATTGGTGTGTGAAATAGGTGTAGTTCGTAGGAGAAAAGGATAATTTAGGGTTAACACGAAGTGTGCTCAGTGAGAAGCGGGACGAACATCGGGAGATAAATAGGCGAGGGGGGGGGGGGGGGGAGGGGGGATGGGGGAAAGTAATATACGAAGGTAAAATGAGGCAGTACTATAAAATAAAATAGGTTTGTGAATGTACCTTTGTCGTCAGGAATAGGAGTTGAGAGTGGTTGACGAGGAACCCTGTTCGTGCGTAATTTAAGGACCTTCTTGGAGTGCATGTAGCGCGCCGAAAGAGGGAAGGTGTGTGTTGTGTTGGCTTAAAGTATCAAATGAATAAACTATGTGATTGGATGGTTGAAAACAAATTAAACCGGATATTGTGGGGCAGCATAGATAAACCAGGGAGGAATTGATACTAAAGTGACGGTGGAAAATAAGACCATTTCTAAATGCCTTGTTGCCAAAGTTCACCGCTGTGTGTGCGCCTGCAAAGAACTTGTCTATAGATGAGACACTGACCAAATTCAAGGGGCACGTGCAGTTCGTGTCATTGTGATTCAATGGCAGTTTATATTAAAGTATAGACCCATTCGAAAAATGGGGTCCAATTTAACTAACTATTGTTTAGGACTGACTAGCCTCGCTTACACGTTCAAAAGCTTTTGTGTGGACTGACTAGTCTCGCTTACACGTTACCAGGACAATAGCTTTTTAAATTGGACGCCATTTTTCGAATGGGTCTATATTTGTTGAGAAATGTTTATATGATTAATTAATTTGGAAATAGCTTTGTATATAACATTTGATTTTGACAGAATTTCATGTCTGACAAACATATTTACAAATTGACTAGCTGATATCCAACACGCTTCTTTGGAAAATATTGAAATATCACCTGGATTTTTTTTATTCATAAGGAAATAACCACATAGTATACAAAGTTAGTTTATATGATACTACAGAATGTTTTCTTTCCATAGGCTTTGAATGTATTAAAAAGCCATAAAAAACAAAAAAACATGTGTCGTGCTGGAAAATATGCGGAAAAACCCCCACCCCCTCAGTCCCCTAGGGGTTAGTCAGTTCTGAATCCAGCAAACACTATGCTTGTGTCTGTATGGCTCAGGCTCGGAGTCCAAGGGAATGTTCTTTTTCGGACCCAAATATGTCGGCAAATAACGTTTTATTTTTTTTCCTTGTGACTTTTATTTTACTTAATGTTCTGCACTAGATTTATTAGTTTTGAGCGCGCGCTAACAATTTCTTTTACCCAAACCACAGCAATTTGCTGCACTCTTCTATTAACCTCTGGCACAGGCTGGTGGAATTCGGCCACAGCTGACTGGCTAAAACAATTGTGCGCGGTGCAACCCACTCCTATAAAAGCCCCATGCAGTCAAACCGCTGTTTCAACATCGTATCGGTTCAACATCGGTATAACATCGGTTCAATGCCAGTGATCGGTAAATCCTTCGTTGAAGCATTAAATGGCCTGAAAACATTGTTGTAGAGAGTTTAACTTCATTTAAAGGCCATTTCAACCGGTTTCAAGGTCGATTTAAACACATTTTGTACCGATATTGAACTGTTTGAAACCGTTTAACCCAGGCCTTGCCCAGGCTCAAGTTGTTAGCACAGTCAAGAGACTTGGAAGGAGTTTGACGATACCCGAATCGAGAGCTGCCGCACCCGGCCTTTTTAGCCCAGTTCCCATAACGCTAACCAGGACCCCACCTAATTTTAATTACATACATAGAGAGATTGTATTTGTAATCAAGAGTACGATAAAAAAGATTGGTTGTTGTTGTTGTCGATATTTGCATATCTTTGCATACCAACAATTAAAATTTGCGTTATGTCAAGAATTTATTAGAACTAAATTAGAAATTAAGTCGTGATTCAATGTCCATCACCGATTTCCGCGTCGACGTTGTTTATACAGTCCTACCGATTATATACAGCTATTCCAAGTAATGCTGTCGCGAGATAGGGAATAGGGTATATACATGTATATATTAGGGATAGGGTATATATATTAGGGAATAGGATATTTAACAATTATTCACCGAAGTGGAAGTGAATAGTAGCAGAAGTCCATAACCAGAAGTGTCCATCTCCCACTATAGGGTTTGGCCCATCAGTTTACAGAGTAGTCTATTTATAGAAAGCTTTTCCCGCCATCTCGCAGCCAATCATATTCTTCGAAAAATTATCAGCAGTACCTGATTGGCTAATACAGCGATTTCCTTTGTTTGTAATATTGTACAGTTAATTATATATGCGATAAAATTTTGGCGGACAAGCCGAGCGAATCAGTGCTACTTGCTAGTGTAGAAACTTCTTGATAATCAGCTATTTCTCATTTATAACAGGCAAGAACTGGTGAGCACCATATGTTCAGGAAAGACTATTATAAATCAGAACATGTGGTTCCTTTGTAACCTTTTATTTTCCCGTTTCAGACTTCGTGTTTACAGCACTTGTGTGATGTACTATACAGAACGAAGCTAAGTTTTGTCTTTTGGTTCATAAACACAGATTTTTGTAGTGATATTTGGCATAAATACAGCAAGTGATAAATATCACATACAAATCATGCTATTTTTGTTTATAATATGACCTAAGAAATGTACTGAAAAAGACTAACATGTTCTCTCAAGAGTAATTAAGTGCACCGAGTTTGTTTACTTTGAGTTTGAGCTCAAGTGAACATTTGAAAATCCTGTAAGTAATTTGCGTTTGGCAGATAAAAGAACAGCCCGGCAAATCTCCAAGCAAGGCTTAATAATCGACTGGAACTGAAAGAAAATAGCTAATAAACTGTGAAAAAAAGTCAATTTCTGGTACACTTAACACTAGCAAGAAGCAAAGTTTGATTTCAGGCAGTTCATCAAGCACAATCAAACAATGAAACAGTTGTCACTTTGCTGTTTTATTAAAGACACTAACTGTTGTAGATCTCCAAGAATAAACTTTACAATCGAAAACTAGAAAGCTGAACGCAACTATCACAGCTGGAAATGAAATTCTAGTTCTTAAAATTAGTACAAACAAGGGTTTTTTTCTTCAGACAACCAGTGAACAATATTATTAGAAGATTTGAATCAAATGCCTCACGGCAACGGGTCATATGTACCCTGGATACCAGAGGCTCGAAATCGTCGGGGCGAGCGAAGCGAGACCAGCTGAAATCAAGATTTCAGCACGAGGCGCGAAGCGACGAGCCTCTGGCCGCCCGAGTAGAGATTTTCGTTTCTTCCGGTACATAATCTGTACCTCGTCCCTGATTGGTTGATTGAGTTGTGGCCATGGAAACTGAGGCATTCGGCTCAACAGTCGTCACGCAAAACAAAACTTCTTCGGGGAATCAAAACTCTTTCGATCGCGGCACATTACAGTATATTCGTACCTGAGCCCCTCTGGAACCAGGGTAGGTCATATATATGCGACCGAGTTTCCAAGGCCGATTTCAATGGATTAAAAACAAACAATTAAATAAAAAAGTAAAAGTAAACTTGGCTTACTTTGATTTAATTTTGTCCTTGTATAATGTCAGTTGTTCCTGGCCAGATGAATGTGAATTTTTGGTTCCGTTTTCATTCATTCAATCATTGTCATAATTCAAACTTTTATACTCGTCGCTAGTCAACTGGTCACTTGAAGACTTGAAAATCACTTTTAACTTTCTCAAATCACCCCAAGATCCATTAGCAGAGGCACAGATGATCAGTCTATACATTTCGTTTCATTACAATTCCAATATCTTCAATTTTAGTCGTCAAAAGCCCGACATTTTCCACCGTACTTAGCTTTGTAGTTTGTAGCGCCGCTTGGCGAACTGTATGTACTGAGCTTCAAACCGGGGGGCACTGCTTGTATAATAAAGGGGAGGTATGTGAGGTATCGTCTTCAGAGCCCGACCCAGTTTGCAAAATAAAATGTAATGAAGGTGTTTTTATTAACCAGAATTTCCAATAAAATTTATGAAAATCAACCCGAATTGATAGTTGATTTGCTCCAAAACAAGAGTTAGTTTGCCAAATTGGGCTCAAACCTTTATCCGGTACCGCCGCACATCTCATTTACGTCGTGTACATGAGTGCCCCCCCGGAGCCATGACTTTCGAATCTGACCCAATGTCCGCCATTGATTTTCCCCGCGAAATTTAAGAGTAGCATTTCTAAAAATAGACTACTCTGTAAACTGATGGGCCGCTACCCCAATACCAGATGGACACTTCTGGTTATGGACTTCTGATAGTAGGCATGTCCCGATTGCGCTCGGCAACTTTTGAGCAACTTTTGGTGTTTGGAGCAACTTTTTTTCAGTTCTAGCAACCTCGAGCAACTTTTGCCTTTCTGAGCAACTTTTGACCAAATTACAGGTTTACAGCATAAATCAAGCACGCAAAAGTGAACAATTTGATAGAAAACTTCAATTTCTGCGAATTTCTTGATGTTTATCAAATGAACCATTAGAAGTTTTGTTCCGTTAAGAGTTTTCTAAAAATACGCCCATATTTACCAGACTTTTTAAAATGCAGTGGCAACTTTTTATAGTTTTGTTCAAATTTCAATCAATTTATCTTATCTTCACCAATATTAGCAATTATTAAGAAGGAATAAAGCTTTTCATTAACGTTTGTGTGAAAATATCGTGAAATTTAGGTAGCAGGTACTAGCAACTTTCGAAATTTAGGTATCAACTTTTTGGATTTTTGTTCACCGTAACTGGCTAAGTCGACCAAGTCGTCCAGGTCGTATAACTCGTAACCGTAATTTATTTCGATCTGGGAATACCCCATCTTCGGACACCCAGGGGCAGTTAGTAAGCGACGGGCAAAAACCGGACGGAGGGGGAGGGGGGCAGGGCCTTACCCTCCGTCCCTTTTTGCCCGTCGTTCAGTAACTGCGCCCCTAGGTTATACCTTAATGCCATATTCCCTAACGGCCCTATTACTTAATGTCTTGTTATTCCCTATCTCCGAGACATGCACATTTCTTGAAATAGCTGTTACTCGCAGTCGCACAGGCATCGATCAGCATACCAGGTACTTTGTTCGGCTGTCATCGCAAATTCTTAGGTAGAAAAGAGACCAGTGCTAGTCTTCAAAATACCTCAGCCGCCATTTTGTAGCCTGCCACCAGTCCGTCTCCTATCAAAATCAACAGAAAACTGATCCAGAGGGGTGAGGGTTCTCAAAACAACCCAGACCCACACATGCCATGAACACGTGCTCGTAACCACGAGTTCTCCATTCGGTATGTTTAGAACAGTGTACGTCGTTAGAAATGGTTTACAAAAGAGCAGACGAATAGCATTTTTATTTTACCAATGGGCCTTTTAATCACGTGGTTGTACTGGATGGCAAAACAACCCGACTTCATTTATTTAAACACTGGTATAATCAACTAAAGTCGATTAAGGCATGCTAAACGCCGTGGGAAGCGAGTAGCATTTATTCATTTATGCAAAGCCACTTGCACGAGATCGCTAGTGTTATTAGAAAACCGGTTTGTAAATGCTATTTTCCACCTCCGATCGATTATCGACCTTTCTAACATTGCGTTTTGAAGATAGTTTCCATCCAGTAAAGCCTTAGCTTTCCCATAGACTATATCGAAACTCCGCTGTCGCAGTGCACTCTGGGGTGGATATCTCAGTTTTCCATTGTTGTCGTTGGGCGGCCATCTTGGATTTAACAATGGAAACTGAGATATCCATCCCAGAGTGCATTGCGACGGCGGGGTTGCGATATAGTCTATGGGATCATATCAGCACGTGACCGTTTCCTGAAAAAGGCCTATACTTTTACTCAACCAATATTGCTATTCGCATCCTCGCCATTTCGACACTCCTTTATTTATCCGAGCACGGATATCCATTAGCCTCCCCGGCAACTCTTAGGGGTTCTCTACTACCTTCCTCGGGGGAGGTAGGTAGGAGAGAACCCCTAAGAAGAGCTGCG
This sequence comes from Actinernus sp. WN-2022, assembly GCA_030867875.1. Classification (NCBI taxonomy): domain Eukaryota; kingdom Metazoa; phylum Cnidaria; class Anthozoa; order Actiniaria; family Actinernidae; genus Actinernus; species Actinernus sp. WN-2022. Next base: position 175,065 of record JAOWCC010000592.1, on the reverse strand, counting down.
GGGGATGCTTGGGTATCCATATACCATACATAGAGAATAATACATGGGCGCGCGGATGTTCGAGTGTTCAACTCGATATCTCACGAGAGATATCTAGTTGAACACGAGAAGATAAATTCCATATCTCCAAGCGTCCATGTATTTATTTTATAAACAATACTTGGACCTGGGCCCGGTTGTTCGAAGCAAGGGTAAGCGCGTGACGTGGAAATCGCTGATTGGCTGAGAGGCGATATCCACACACGTAAAATTATCGTATTTTTACGTGTGTTCAGATACGATGTTTGTCAGTGCTGGAAAATAAGTGAGCTCATTATATTACCATATTTTCCAAGCGCAATTGACAATAGTTGATATTTCAGTTGCGTCTACGAATAGCAGATTCAGCGGTATTGAACGGCCAAATGGATCACTTCCATATGCACTATTCAAACCATCATTCTTGTGTGACACCAACATGCTCTCCCTCTGTACAATAGTACTAGTCTAGATGGTTAAATTGGGCATAAAAAAATCTCTTTAATCCGGCAAAGTTTTATTAAACATTGTGCACTTGTTAACACGAAAATACATTTTGTAAACGTAACAGCGTTTTTCAGAAACTACATAGGGCAAGACTTTGTTTGAGGCAAAAGGTTTTGAATATACAATATTCACGTTGGGCTAGGATGGGTGTAAAATGTGTCATTTGAGCATATCTTCACCGTCTTTAAGTCATTCGTCTTGAAGATTGGCATCTAGGCTGGGACAATTAAGGCAACTATTTTAATATTCATTTTGTGAGAAAATTTAAAATGATGACGTCACAATCGATGACGTCAATACATCACCGTATTAAAAAGTTTAACTGACATATGTATAATTGAAGGAGCTTCTCAAGAGATGATGAAAGGCGCAAACCGTTTCTTGATACGAGCAAAATTCATCGAGATATCACATGTTGAGTGAATTATACATGCCCCCCTGAACCAGAATTATAGTACAAACAGACATGGAAATACCCGTTGGCACACTTTGTTCTATGTTTGATTGGATTAAGTCAACTCTTGTTTGGTATTGAAGGCTAGCCGGTAGGGCAAAATGTTATCGTTTTCAATTTTTGGATTTCAACCTCATAACGAAAATATTTGAGATTGTTAAATTATGACGTCACACAGTGGATGACGTCACAGACAAGTTTTGTGCATCAACTTAGGATTGAAAAAGGTTTGAGTGAAAAAAATTGATTCTCCTTATTCTCCGATAGCTTGGTGATATTTCTGACAAGGTATTGGTACAATTTGGTACCACACATGTGACAATTATTGGTTAGATTTAATTTACTGAAATCCGGGGGAACTTACCCTTCGACAGCAGGTTTTTGGCAGAATTATATATAATATATTCAAAAAATCATATCTCAGCTAATTTACGTTTTAGAGACAACCGGTTTTCAGTGTTGAAGACGTCTCGAGTATATCTATCAATACCCCTATGTAAAGGAAGTCGATATTTAAGAAATACGACATATAAGAAAACATCAATATTATGACATCGTCGATTGTGACGTCATCAATTTAAATTTTATCACAAAATGAATATCAATATTTGCCTTAATTGTCCCAGCCCAGATGCCAATTTTCACGACGAATGACTTAAAGACGGTGAAGATATGCTCAAATGACACATTTTACACCCATCGTAGCCCAACGTGATTTACTAATAGCTAGCTAGCAGTACCGACTGTAGGCGGAATAGACTGTAGTTTCTTCAACGTATCACTGGAAATATTGAACCTCTTCCATGGGATGGGATCGAGTTTTCGGTTAGAAATTTAATTTGCTGGAAAATAGTGGTTAAGTTTGATTTTTTTTGCATGGTTTTGCACACTTCCAACGGATACCGGACAAATGTTGGACTGAAATACCTTGGCAATTTGGCTGGAAACTCTAACTTCCATGAACTTTCCACCCCATGGAAGTAGTCCAGTTATTCCTGTACAGGCTTTACATTGTTTTAATTATGTCGAATGACTTATTGTGCTTCCATGCATCTTAACTGATCAGCCACGAAAAACGATTTCGATTGATCCGCCGCCGAAGTACAACTCTTGAGGATTTCCAAAAGCCCGTATAGCTGACGCGATAATTCCCTTTGACAGATCTTCCAAGCGGGCGGTCTGGTCGGTCTTCGTTTTAGCATTGATCAATTCCATCTCGGACGTGAAATTCTCATCTGAGATACAATAGTAGAGGACTCGCTTGAGCGTACCAGAATCTCCCCCGAGCTTATTGAGGGACCAGAGGATCACGTTACTGGCGTACACTGCTCGTCCAGTTTTAGGATGGTTTTGTATACAGCCTGGGTACAGAAAGCCAATGTGTAGGATCACCTTATCTTGCAACGTCGCTTTTAAGATGTTTCCCTTTTTTCCATCCCACCAAATATACTTGCCGTTAAAGGCGTCTGACCCTCCCTCTATCCAATTAACAAGTTTCCTATCTAGAGGATCGTCAGGCAAGACCTTGTCGTCTTTGTCCGTGGCTTCCCATTGAGAATTAATGAACTCAGCTTGATCGTCTGCCATTTTCTCGACTTTTTCCTGTAAATAAGGGAGTTAGATAAACTGGATGGATTAATTTTGGGGCCATTCAAAAATTGTGAAAAGACTGTTCTCAACTGAATGAAATTCGTGGAACTGTTCACACATATTTTGCTTATAGCCATGACTTCATTTCTACTATGTCTTTATTAGAAGCAGGTAGTTTTGCTTACGTATAAAACAAAATTATGACAATTTTCATAAGATTATTTCATTTTCATCTTCCATCACAAATTTCATGCATAACAATACAATACAATATTAAAGTGATGAGGAGTCTAAGGAAAGTAAAACTGCTTGAAAAAATAGAACCCTTTAACAAGTCATTGAGTGATATAAAATTACAATTACAGATACAATTTTAACATATGTCAATATATCTTGTTGCCTAATTTTTTTATATTTGATAGAAGTAATAAAAGTAACTAATTACAAAAAAAATAGTTATCACTGCTGTCACACATGTTCAAGTCTAAATTTGTTAGTAATGTCTGTTTCATGTATTTTTTTAAATATATTCAAAAACTCATGAATAATTAATGAGCATTTTGTCCAATCCGATGAAGCAAATCAGTCACGTGCATGCTCCTTTATACCTGATAAAATCTCATCATTCTAAAAGGCCCGCGGAGGGATTTGAATTCTGTCCCAGAGGGAAACGGGGTTAATGATTGAGACAATGGAATTTCTATTGATGTTTCAGCTTTCTCACTGAATTGCTAATTAGGATGAACGTTTTATATAAAGAATATTAATGAACATGAAATTTTATATAAAGTTTCATCCTAATTAAGAATTCACTGATAAAGACCCAAAGATAGCAAAAAGTACACGGAACATAATGTACCTAGATAATAAATTTTGCACTAAATTTACTAATATCAGCAGACTACCGAGATACACAGATAATATTTTTAAAATGAAGTTATCCAACTACCATTACTTGTTTACCGAGCCACTGTTTAGTTCCAATTATTAAACCAAACTCAAAGCCGTAAAATTATAAAAACGTGCATTAAACTTACATATTTTGTGCCGGAGTCAAAAATTTAGAGTCTGCCGTCATGTGAGTCACGTCGCTTTCCAAGTCTTGAACTTTATCGAGGTAAACCACGACACCAAATCCTTCAAGTGCAGATTCTTCTTGCATTGCGAAATGCCGCTTCAAACAACATAGTATGGTAATTTCTTCATATCATTCCCTTGAGATGTTCGTAATTGCAGGCGGTGATTACTCGAATATTTTGCATGGCGTTGTGAATACAAAGGTTCAATGGTTCATTAAGTAACCATTCCCTTGAGATGTGCGTCTTTCTTTCATTGCATTCTTAAAGCATTTTTGAAGCCGTTTAAAACACTCACAGCACGTGTTTTATCAAGTCTAAAAATTCTCGGGCTTCGCCCTAGAATTTTTAAACTTGATAAAACACTGCTGTTCGTGTTTTAAACAGTACGTAAATTGATTCAACACATTTTATCTAGCCTGCGTCGCATCCGAGCTGAATCCGAGTTCGGATGCGACGCAGGCTAATTTTATTTTGTTTTCTATGGCGTTCCATATTTTAGTACCCTGAAATGACACAGAAAATTGTACTAACTTGGACAATTTTCGTGATATATGGCACGCAGTCATGTGTCTGACGTGTATCATACTTATGTATCATGTTATTTGTTAAAAAGAGGGATCATATGTACTGTACGCAATGTCGGCCGACGTATCGGTCGAGGGTTGGCCGACATATCGGCCGACTGTCGACCGACCCGCGGGCGGCTGTCGGTCGCGGGTCGGTCGAGGTTTGGCCGACATGTTGGTCGACAGTCGGACGACACGTCGGTCGATTTTTTCCCTTCTGCTGTTTATCTGTCGGCCGATAGTGGGTCAGTATAGTATATCGGTAAGGTTCGGTCATATGTCGGTGGGGTATCGATGAGATGCTAATTATAAGTTATAATTGAACTGATTCTGCATACTTTTTTCAATCAAAAATACTGAAAAGTGACACGTTCAGTGGATATCATTTATAAAACCGCGCTTGAAAAGGGCCATGATACTGACACTGATACTTCAGTTGTCACTCCGCTAGAGTGCTCCCTACTCATGTAACAGGAGATCGAAATGGATGATACTCCCGGGGGAGTACTTACATGAAAATGGGCATGTATGTGTGCAGGGGCGTAGCCAGGGTCCCGTTTTAGTATAGGCACGAGCAACCGAGCGAAGCGAGGGAGCCATCTAGGGGGTCATGAACTTTATTAATTTGGATTGTTTTTGTGTAGGCACGTGCCTTTTTGCCTTAAGGCAGCTACGCCACTGGTGAAGCCAAAAAGCACACCCAAATTAAACTCAAATCCTGACCCTGATCTGCCCAAATCAGGTCAAAACCCTGACCCTACCTGCCCAAACTGAGCTCAAAACCCTGACCCACCCCCGCGGCACATACATAATACGTCACAAACAGGAGTACCCACCCACCCACCCATCCCACCCACCCATCCCCCCCCCCCCTCCCCCGGGATGATACTGCACTGCAATTTGGATAGGAAAATGTATCCGTTTGATCAAATACACTGATTATCATTTCTGATCTTATAATCTCACTCCAATCTCACTCACTTATGTTTGTCCAGCTAAACGTTTTTGTACAGCACATCCAGCTCAGTTAGGGATCCCGGACCACCATCATGCATCAGCTCACATCCAAAGCTAACTGAAACTATTGGTGTGCAATCAATCCCAAGACATTCTAATAACAAAGACGTGGCCGCCATGTTGGATGAACTGAGGGGTGGACCATTTGAACTTTGATGGGGAGGGGGGTACGAATCCGAAAATAAATATCGAGCAAGGACTTGGGCTAGCTAGGAAAAAATATCGAGCAAGCTTATGACCGTAAAGGAAAAAAAGTATCGAGTAAACAAAAAAGATATCAAGCAGGACTTGTGTTTAAGGAAAAAATATCGAGCACAACAAAAATCAGCCCCTCCCCGACCAATTTTCAAATGGTCCACCCCTTAGTTCATCCAACATGAGAAACTAACGAGGAATCCTTTGTTGAAGCCGGAACCAAGATGGTGGAGATTACGTAACATGCTACCTACGTCCTGCGGAACCAGGTGTACCGAATAAATGAGTCCTGGTGAATGCGAGTATAAGCAAGCTATGTTTTGAAACGGTGTGTCAACATGAATGTTGAAGCTGACCAAATTAGCTCAATGCATAACGAGTGAAGAGTCTTTTAGTCTTTTATTTTATCATTTTCTCCGCCCTGAAATAGTTATTTGACATTAACCCAAACAGGATTATAAGTATAAACGGAATGTGGGATCGTTTGAAAGAGGTATCATTCTAATTTGCTCTGGTAATGTCACTGTTCATTACTATTGACTAGAAGGTAAAATTATCATTTTTGAAATCCTATGTTGGATTTTATGGAGGACGGAAGAAAACCGGAGAACACTGAGTGTTTTTTTTTAAAGAAAAGAGGTTGTTAAAATATCGAATTTCTCTTACCTCTAAATATCGTGACTCTCCTTTGGTTGTATGCGACGGAAGAAGGGAAGTAACTGAAGTGACTACATACTTATAAACTACCGGGTCGTCACGCAAACGCTAGCCCGTTTGCGTGACCACATAATGTTGGGGTTTGTTCGTCTAGGGAAGGGAGGTGCATACATATAGTAGAACAGTTAATGGAGTTTAACGGCTTACAAAGAGGAAAGGAACAAAATAATTTGGTTTCTTAGTAGAATATTTTTAAACTTTTCCTCAAGTGTAAGTTTAATTCCAATATGCAAAACATATATTTTTAAATTATTTTATCGACCCCTCTCTCCCCTCCCTATTCTTTCTGGGAGCCTTCGGTACAATGAAAGCGGTATTATCACAAAACCCGCCATTTTTCAATGTTTCCCGATCTCCAAGAGTTAGATCATGGAACATTTCTGTTTGGTTTTACTTGGGGAGGAATCAAATCCAGAAGAATCAGGTATGTGGATAGTCTTTTGATCAGTTTTATTATGTTTTATATAAAGATCATGAAAGATGACAGCGCAAAAATGCCAATAATAATTTGCCTGTCACGAGCGAGACTTGAGGGATTCAGTTTTGATTTTGATCTGTAATTCTAGATGAAGCTGACGTCCAATTCTTGCAGCATAGTTTCAGTGTTTTGTCCGACGAATATTTACTGAGAACTGGAGAAGCAAATCCCGGTGATTCAGTTCCGGAGAGGCCATGCAGTCCTGTGGATTCATCAGGTATCGATCTACGGAAGTTATAGTATATCCAAAAATCAAAGCAAATTGAGTTACCAATGAGTATTGTACCCAATCCTTATGAGTTATGTGCAGTCTTATTTATATTCATGTTTCAACCCATATTTTGGAGGGCTGTTCGTTTATGCATGTTAAGCCCAAGGGGGGAGGGGGAGGGGGGGAGGGGGGGAGGGGGAGGGCAAGCAACTGGTGGGGATTTGACATTTTCTCCCCAAATACGTCAAATTCCCCACGCTTGGGACAGCACCTTTGGGAAATAATGGCAAAATTCATCACCCCACTGCCCTACCTTCCTTATGTTTCCTATAAATATCCCCACCCTGGGGTAGCCTTGCCTGTCAAATCCCCACCCCTTGTCCACCCTGCCCCCCCGCCCCCCTATTTGGAGGTCCATCCAAATAGTTCCCCATAAATGCTTACCACTTGAGCCGGAGAAAGCACAGTAGGGCTGTAACAGAAAATTTATGTCAACCTGTCATTAGTTGAGTTCTTGCTTTAATTGTAGGTTTCTGGCTTGCTTTGCAACAAAAAAAATATCAAACTTGCAAAGCAAGACATTCTGACATCAGATAAGACCATGCAATGCTTTACTTGTAATAAGTCAAATTAGCTCATAATTTGCTAAGGGTGAAAAAACAAACAATCAAATAGGCCAAGGCAAGCACCTACTGTACATGTTGGCAGACTTACATTGTATAGCAGTAATCATGTTTTCCTTCCATCCCCAGATCACATGGCTTCTGTGCTTGATTATCAACACAAAGAGTTCTTTGCTGTGGTAGTTTCCCAACAACTTCAGGTACATGTCCTGGGAAGGGGGGGGGGGGGGGGGGGAGGAAGAAGTGGGGAGGACAGGGATGATCGTCATATTTTTAGGGAGATTCTTGAAGCAAAATCAAAATATGTTTAGAATCTGGTATTTTTTAGAGGTGGATATTAAAGGGGCTCTGTCAAGGGTACTGAAGTCATGCTACAATCACCAACTGCACATGTAAACAAACGTGATCGGCTAAGTTCAGATCAGTTCGCGCGGTTCATTTTTACGATCCATGGTTTAATTTACAGAACTTAACATGAATTATGGAACTCTCCTCAATTTCTGATGAAGAATCCGACAGGAGTCAATAGATTTTGAAGTGGTAGGATTTCGGACTTCTGTTGTAAGGAAATCAAACTTTAAATTTGACGTTAAATGCGTTCTAATTTTCATGCAAATTTGTGACCACTTTTGACTTTCTTGCACTACCAACATAAGACTGTGATTCAGCAGCATCACTTTCAGAGTCGGTATAGTCGGGTTTCGCAACAATAACGCTATCATCAAGGACATAATGCAGCGATACGCCAGTGATATCGACTTCCAATTCTCTCCCGTTTCCAGACGACGAAGGAGACACAAGTGTAGCAGTTTTCTTGATCGGAGTAGAAGCTGCCAGTAGAGCTGCAAGAAAATCAAAACTTACATAAAATTGAAAAGAATGGCACAGCAAGATCCCACTTGATTTTCACGCCAGAACAAAAATGCCTTACGTCGATGACAAACGGGATACAAGTGATCGATTACCAATATCTCCCCTCGCTAACACTAACAGTACAAAGGTCAAAGCATATATAGTGGCGACTTGTGGCTTACCATTCACAGCAGGGCGATATCTTTTTCCTTTTCCCTTGCTACCAATGTCATCTCGAACTCTCATCTTGTTAGCATGGGCATACGAACTATGAAGACCAAGTAGAAATACATAACAAACTCAGATTTGGGATCTCAGATTTGTAGTACAAGTGCTACGATCGATCACTTTCGCTTCATCTCGAGGGAAAGTAGATACGCGGCGAAGCTGGAGTCACTCGCAAACATCCCAGAAGCTTTAACAGACCTCCATGTTTCAAATACTGGCTTGCGGAGATAAATACTGGGATGTTCAAGACGCCAAATCTTTCTGTTCTTGTACCGATTGACCTTTGTCGAAACCAAAGATGGCCGACCTCTCTTCTTGAAACCAGAGGATGGTGGAGCGCCAATGATCTATTATTCTAAAATATTCTGACTTCAATTTAAACACTGATATTCAAACTAACTATCTATTTTGAAAAAACAATGTATAACGCTAAGGAAAACTTCGATGGAAATGGATTTAAATCATACACTTTCAGCTTGTTTTAACGCGAGATCGAATTTCAGAACACGGTGGACTTTTATTCTGAAATGATTTTAGACACCAGGTCACTCTCGGCCAAAAATCCCTTGACATAGCCCCTTTAAGACTACCACACTACAGAGCTCTGATTTTTCATCGCAAAGCTGGCCCGAGATCTGACCCATAATGGATTGGCAGAAATTTGCATGGAATTTTTTAGGGTATTGCATTTTCTGGGTGAGGTATTTTTTTCAGTTTTTCTGATGGTCATCCTCAATTGTTTTACCCTGGAGTACCCCTGAATTCTGATTGGTTGATTCACCATCAAGTAATAGTTGAAGGGCTATTTGTAACAACGACGTATAAAGTGACTCCTGATCACATTCTAAATTCTCCTTCAAATTCTTTGTTTTCTAAGGGAGAATTTAGAATGTGATCAGGAGTTACTTACGCCCTTTTTGCACACAGCGCTTAATTCATTATTTTATTTTATTGACTGCAAATAAGTGTTTGCGGAAAATAATTTTCTGAGCATGCATTGGCCAATCTGTTTTGCAAATATGGCAGTTAAACTCCAGGTGTAAACTAAGTTATATTTTGTTGGATTATAATTAAAACAATAATAATTTTAATTTTTCAGAGGATGTCAGGAAAAGCATCAGAAGTTCTTAGTCAGACACAGTGGATGTCGTCAGTGAAATGGAAACACTTGTGTTCTGAGATATCTGGAATCCTAACTTTAGATGTGAGAGAAAATGATGATGATGATGACAGTTCTATGAGTTCTTGGTATGTACAATATATTCAGTATACATGTATTTAAAGCTTAGTAGATTTCAAACTTAATTTTTCACAAAAACTTAACTGGGCAAAAAAAAAGAAGAAAAAAAACTAAAACATTGTATTCAAAAATTGAACAGAGAACATAAATTGTATACCCCATATAATTATTATTAGTAGTATAATTATTATTAGCAATAGATTAGATAATGTTATCAATAGTTAATAACATTTTTTTTGGTCATAATTTTAATTAGAGTTTAGTTAAATATATGTAGTTTCACATACATTTTTGTAACGAGCCCCTAAAGCTCATTAATGTCACATGGGCAAATAAAGTTATGCTTATGCTTAATTGCTTACATGTAGAGGGTACAACTGGGACCCCATCTCTGACCTACATGTACATACATGTACATGTACATGTAGAAGGTCAAAAACCAGACTCTATTCAGTGTCATATACATGTACCCATACAACTTCTCTGGCCCTGCCCCCAGAAGAAAATAATAAATTATCTTTCATTTTCCTTGATCATTCAATGTGACCGTATCGGTCACAATTTCAATTAAGCCCTGTGTGCTTGAGACTTGGGGAGTGTGAATGAGACCAAACCTTTATTATTACTCGAAAAGACTGCCAAAATTTTACTTATGTGTCTTTTTCAAAACCTTCTTGACAGTGATGAAAAAGATGATGACATGGCAGATCATATTCATAACCTTGCAGATAATCTCCAAGATAAAGGTATGCCTGTATCAGAGTAAATGGGGGGGGGGGGGGGGGGGGGGGGTGGTGCTAAATGATGGGCATACTGTACAAAATTGTACCATGAGGGAAAACACATAAAATTGTAACCAGGGGTTTCAGTAGAAGCCGTCTACTTCTGGAGTTCTGGTGTCTTAACTTTGTCTTGTACTGTTGACTGCTTCTTCTGGAGGTTACCAGTACCTACCTGTACCATATTTACTTGATTTGATGTTGCTATGCAGAATAGCAACACTATAAAGTCTGTTGTCTCTATTTAACTAAATCAGAGTAACCTGAGAAAAATTCAGTTTTACTGAGAAAGTCACATGAGCATGGGTAGACTTTCTCAAAGTCCTTCTTAGCCCCCCACACAAAGGACTTTTCCCACTTGCAGCACGCCAAATTTACCAGTCGATTTTTCAACCGGAGGCGTGGCTTATGACGTACTAAGATTTGCCCAATCCCAAAGCATCAATTCTTCAGGCATTGTATGTTGACGTGTCAAGTCAGTCGACTGTGGATGTGGTATTTACAATTTGAGTGTACTCATAAAGAGTTTGTCAAAGGCGCGAAATATAAGCTTCGCCCTTGAAACATGTTTTCGTGCCAAAACATAATCCCCCGATTCAATTTCCTGCAAGTGAAACAAGTCGAACTTGCATCTCGCTTCGATTCTCGTGCTCACTTTTTGACCTAGTAATCGCTTACCCAGTGACTAAGTGAGCTCGACTTGGAGCAAGTCTAGAGCAGGTGTAGGCATAGTCGGTTTGGCAGGGGCTTAGTTTACCTGTGTACTTGTACAAGCCCTTAATTGTTACAATATCAATCTGGCTCTGGTAAGAATTTCTGTAAATTATAGTAATCCAGAGCCTGGTTCATTTCAGAAGGCTCATTGGTGGCTGTTTATTGGATACTTCCAAGTGAACGAGAACCAAGTTTAAGGTACAGTTGTATTTTAAAATATTCTCAGTCAGTCAAGCTTGAACGTGTGAATATGTTGTGTGTCATGTACCTGATTTGGTTTGCATCTTTCTTTTCAATTTTTGTTTTCCTCATATTACTCTCCATTTTATAAAATACCCATTTCCAACGGCAAACTTTTCATGGGCCGAATCCAATACTAATGAGCTACATTTTGTACATCTATTGTTATGGCTAATGAACTACATCTATCATCATGGCTCATTAGCATTAAATTTGGTGCGTGAAAAGTTTGCCACCTGAAACGGACCTAAGACATGCTCTCATTTGCAGCAATAACCTTGCACTGTTTGGAGCTCTACTGAGGTTACAAGAGTGGAATAATGCAGATATTACCATAATTTGCCCAGGCTCAACGAACGGGTATAGGACAGATAAATAGAAGTTATTACGCAGAAAGTTGTGTAATACGGCTGGGTATTTTTTATGAGCTAGCGAGTTTTTATTTTTTCGAGCCTGAGGCGAGAAAAATTCAGGCTTGAAAAATATATTGACGAATAAATTTTCACAGCCGAATTACACAATTTCTGTGTTATAAATTGTTTAGTATACAACGTTTAACAAATAAAGAAAACCGATATTTGTTTCGTTCTGACCGAAGAATGCAAGAAACTGTTTTCACGTCTTCAAGAAAGTGTCGAACGCGTGCGTGCTGATAAATAATTGTGTTTGAGCTGATTGTCGCGATTACTTCAACAACTCTAGAAAACCATTCAAGTGTTTAAAAACCGGTGAAAACCAGTGAAAACCGGTTTGTGACCATGTAATACGCTTGCATATTTGCACTTGTTTTGGCCCATATTTGCAAATAATATACTTTATAATACTTCAAAAATAAGCATTTTATATATGAACGAGAGAGTGCAATAAAATTGGCTTTGTTGTGCATATATTTTACCTTACTCGATCTTATTGATTTTTCATTCCTGTTCTTAAAAAAAACTACAGTATAAATTCTGCTTCACGACCTCTCATTTGCCTGTGACGAATGAAGCGTTTACACAGTATAACGAGGGGGTGGAGGGTTGGGGGCAGTATGGTTGAGAGGAAAGAAGAAGAATAGGAAAAAGGATATTAATATGCACCAAATTTCTTCTATACTACTCGAGAGCACATTTGGTTGTTGGCAGACAAATCTAATTTTAATTCTTCTAATTCTTCTATTTTTAATCCTTCATAAAATCTTCATTTATCCTACAGTATTTCAATCTTTAAAATTAACTAATTCCCCACCCTTATTTTGTTTTCCCAAACTGTCCAAAAATCTTGCATGGGAATTTCACAAAACCTCGGAAAGATGAAGTATGTAAACTGCTGAAACATATAAAAATTTAGCATATAAACACTTGAAAAAATCCAACTATTTACAGCCTTTTTTACATTTACATTTCACAAAGTCTGTAAAATGCCCATATTTACAGAATTTTTAGATTTTTTCTGGAAGCCATTACCAGGAATCCATTACCAGGAATCCATTACCAGGAATCCATTACCAGGAATCCATTACCAGGAATCCATTACCAGGAATCCATTACCAGGAATCCATTACCAGGAGCGCCCATCTCCCATACTAGGTCTGTGAGTCAGCGTATGACTGGATTGGTCTATATTTAGAACAGATCTCAGGAGTTCACGTGCCCACACTTTGGGAATCCAATCAAACCATAGTCAAGACAATGCAGCGTTAGTAGAATCACCTCAAAGAACAATAGATCATTCTTAATCTCGATAATTACGGCAAGCATTTGCACGACCGCAGCAGAGTCAGAAGGCAGTTGCCCGGGAAACATGTTCTAAAAATAGCTCAAACCGGTCATACGCTGACTCACGGGTATAGTATATATGGACGCTCCTGGTAATGGGCTCCTGTTGTCAAACCTATAATAATCTTACTATTTTGTCAGGGTTAAATCATAAATCAATCATTGGAATAGTGACGGAAAAATTAAAACAGGTATATATAGATAGATGGAATGCAGAGAGAAATGAAATAATAAAGGGAGATAAAGGATCAAAATTGGAATTGTTTTTAACAGTTAAGCGAGATCACGGTTTCGAGAGTTATTTAATTAAAGTTCATGATTTCAAAACCCGTAGAGCTGTATCCAAATTAAGGCTATCAGCTCACACGTTCCCAATTGAACGAGGTCGCTACAAACAAATTCAAAGGGATCAAAGAATTTGTACCATCTGTCCCTCAAATGAGATTGGTAATGAATTTCATTACCTTTTTCAGTGTGGACATCGTAGGATGATAGAAGCTCGTTCTCTATTTATAGAAAAGTTATATATTACAAATCCATCATTCTCTTCGTTTGATCCTACTAGTCTATTTTATTACATTATTTCCATGAAAGACGAAAATATTGTTAAAGTTAGTAGTGTGTATATAAAACAAATCATGGATCTATACGACGAAATTTTAACTTAGCACTTATACATCTTCATTTACATCGTATGTATGTATGTATATATATATATATATATATATATATTATTTTTTTCTCGCTTGTTACGGTTTTTCTTGTTTTCTTTAAGTCTATTTCAATTATTGGATTTACACTGATGTACATAAATTGTATCAAAGTGCCAATAAAAACATATTGTATTGTATTGTATTGTAAACCGGTCATACGCTGACTCACGGGTATAGTATATATGGACGCTCCTGGTAATGGGCTCCTGTTGTCATGTAAACCGGTCATACGCTGACTCACGGGTATAGTATACATGGACGCTCCTGGTAATGGGCTCCTGAATTTTTACATTGTTCTCAAAGTCCTTAAATGGTTGGATTTTTAAAGTGTACCCAGATTGTTCCCAGAGTGCTCCCTTGACTGGACTGGCAGTAAATTGAATGTTTGTGGTCGTTTTATAGTTGATTTGAATTTGTATTTTTCATTATATAAGAAAAATACCCAAGTTGTTCTTGTATATCAGATATGCGTTTATGAAGCCATGGAGAAAATGGCTAACGTTCTCCGTGGTTAACACGTCAAGTGAAGCGACTCAGAAGGTATATCCTATAGTGGTGTGGCGTGGATCGATCTCTTTCCTAGGGACAAAGGTACGATACTACAAACTAGCTTTATTTTCTAGGGTCGGATCTTGACGAAAACATATACCAGTGTTTGTTTTGTTGTTGGTGTTTATGGCGTGACAAGGGCAAAATAAACACCATTACATGCTGTATTTATCGATTATATTATGTTAACTCGCAAAACTGCAACTTGCGAAGACGTGATAGTTCGATAAGGAAGCATCAATAACTTCAACAAGTACATTTAGGGCGCTTCCCATTTACACGAACCGACTTGTCTGATCGGCCAGTTCGCAAATGGTATGCGTCATTTCTAAGAACTGGTTCGAGACTAGCCTTACTCAGGGAGGAGAACTAGCCACTTCTTTCAGTTTTATCCCACGGTACGAGACGGTACGATGTATACAATCAGGAGAAGAAACCATGAGGGCTTAAAACAAGTTTTAATTTACAAAGCACATTAACTGCACGTCGAAATGCATGCAGTCGTAAAACTTTGGATGTTGTCTGCAAAACACAACGTAAAAACGACGAGACTTGCGTTCAAAAGAGAGCGGAGTGTTCCCTTTGTACGACAAGAACCAGTCGGCCCATTGCATATCGGATGGATAAATGGAAAGCGTCGTTAGTCTCCTTACATAAGCTATGTCCACCTGGAGCCAAAATTTCCTTGGATTCCTTTGTTTTCGTATTCTGTTGATACGCTGCTGAAAAAATATTTTCCATTGTGCGCGTGCGTCCTCCTGCAAAATAATTGTTTCGTCGGATAAAGCTTTTGCATGCAATCTGGTTGACTAATAATGTGGCTCGCGAATACTTCACCATATAAATGCAAGGTTTACGTCATCGATCAAATGAAGCTGTAGTGCGCAGACAGTGCAACTCGCACTAGAATGGCTTCTTCTCATTCTTTAACATGGTCTGGTGTTGTTGCCTTGTAGGGTAAACCGCCCGTTAGTATCCCAGGGTTCGTTATGACGAGGGTAGCGAACAGAGTACACAAGGATGGTGTGGCCGTAGATGTTAACCTGAATATCCAACGTGGCAGGTAACCGATAAATTAGTTTGGGTTTTGTTCTGCTATTCTATTGAGGATTTCAGCATATTTACAGACAAGAAGTAGATAATGTTATTCCTCTATGTGAAAGGATTAAGAGTACTTGTTCAAAGGAATTAATAAAGTTGAGCTGTATAGCGTGGTTTTGTTGTAGGAATAAGTAAACAAAATTCTGGTGCAAGACAGATAGATTTGCATTATTGCAATAACCTCAATGTTTTATTGATCATTTCGATTTTCTCAGAATTGTATTAAAAAACAGAAACTGAATAATTATAACTCGTTAGCTGACTATAGAAGGGCCTACGATTGACCTAATTCCCGTGCCCTTATCCGTTGAGAAAATGGCAAGATTTTACCATAATGACGAAGTCGAGATTTATATTTCTCTAGAGGTGTACCCGTGACTCGAATGCTGCATTTGGATTGGTTAGTACCCTTTTGAATTATTAAAAATGAATTTTACAATGTTATTTAATACTGTCAGCAGTAGACCGAGCTGCTGGTTTAATCATAAAATGATCATTAACGAACAGCACGATGGACTCTGACGTACTCCATTGATGAAGAAAGAGAGAACTTCTACGTTCTCGACAGCCTCGCCGCCACCTCAGCTATTCGGCCGTGCATGCGCAGAGACTTCACCTCAGTTATTTTAAAGTGCCGATAAGCCCAACATTTTTTATCATTAAAATCGATTCCATATAAAGTAAAGAGTTGAATATTAAAATATTTCTTGATTTGAATGTTGCGTCTATGAGTTATAAAGGTTTATATTTCGAATATGCTAATGAGGTGACGTCACCAGGGAATGTTCTGTCATTTCCTTCTCCTTGTGAATGAAGTTATTTTCTGATTTAGACAAACTAAAATCACTGATAGAAGCTTCAAATATAACATATATAAAAACGTCATTTATCTCTACCAGTACGTTTTCCTATAAATGATTCCCTGTTTTACGGCGTCATATCATTAGCATATTCAAAATATACACCGTGATAACTCATAAACCTTTCTCACGCGGCGGCCATCTTGGAATAAACCTATTGTTAATGCTTACCCAGCCTCGGTCTCAAACGTGTTTAACCGAGGTTGGGTAAGCATTATTCCAAAATGGCCGCCGCGTCGGAAAGGTATACAGGCGCAACAACCAAATCAAGAAATATTTTACTATTCAAATATTTACTTGATGTACATTGTAGAATCGATTTCAATGATAAATGATTTGGAGTCATGGGTAACTTTATCCCTTAGGATAACACTCAATTTGTAATTAATAATAATAATAGGTTTATTAACCCTTCTTGTAACGATTGCTAAATTACAAGGGAGTCAGCTATAGTCTACACTACATTACACATACAATACTCAGCAAATGATTAGTATGTCTGTATATGACAACATTATTGATAGCGATATGTGACAAAATTGTTCAGTCTATTTTGTGCGTAAATATCTTGACGCCTCGTGGAACAAGAGCTCAACGAGTAACCGTGATTGACCACCAAAAAAATGATTGTAATCTGTTCAGTTTACCCTTGGGGTAGCGCTTACCCTTACTTCGATCAGCAGCGTCCTGAATATACCAGCCGGGTTGTTTTGCGCACATGAACATTGCAATGAATATTATTCTAATTCAGTATGCAAACAATGTGCGTGGATTTGTTTTCTTGTTGCAGCGACTTTATAGCTACAGAGCCACCAGGATACTGTGACAACAAGTTTTTGATGCCTGAAATTCAAATCCTTCGCTTTGTGGAGAAGAACAGTGTCCCGTTGTTCATGTTGCTGCCTATCAAACTCAAACTGTATCCTTTATAGCAAAATAGTAACACGTAAATACGAGAAATTAGTTTATAAATCTGCAAAGAACGCACCCGATATGCACCAGAATGCACCCGATATGCACCAGAATGCACCCGACATGCAACAGAACGCACCCGACACGCACCCGACATGCACCAGAACGCACCCGACATGCACCAGAACGCACCCGACATGCACCAGAACGCACCCGACATGCACCAGAACGCACCCGACATGCACCAGAACGCACCCGACATGCACCAGAACGCACCCGATATGCACAAGGACTGGGCTGAGTTTGTAAAGTTAATCTAATTACAGTCGATTAAAAAATGAACTCCATTACAAGAAAGAGCACATAAATATGGACATTATCATTTATTGTTATTATCATTGTCTTACTGAAACTCCGAACTTGATTGGTTGGTGCCGACCACGTGATCGATAATGACAGCTACGCGTCAAATTCAGAACCGTCATTTGGGTGCTAATCGAGCTATTCATTTGCTGTTAAAAGAGGTGGATCGAACCCAGCTAAAAACATCAAGTCATTACTTCATAAAAAGATTCTGACGGTGGTTAGGTTATTAAGACTCGCACCCTCGGCGCTTGACACTAAGGGCCAGTTCTCAGACGGAACTGACACGTTCCATTTATAAAGACCTGGCCGATCAGACCAGTCAGAAGCGCCCTAAGGCACATCAAGGTACAACACATTACAATTCATTAAGGTAGCTGTAGACACGTTCTCGATTTCGTTCTCGATCCTCCATTTTCTCTGATTGAAAAGCTGATCTGGTTAATTTAATTTCAATGATTAGTGAACAAACCAGATTTGTCGCTTTGTTGGATGTTCCACCATTGTATTTTTTTATTTTCATACGTATTGCTCAGACAAAAACGAACAATTTTTGGCCCATGATCAGGGTAAGAAAACTGGCCAAACGTGGCCCAGGTTTTCAAGCGCTAGTAACGTACAATATATACTATAATATAAGGGAAAAGGTGCAAAACATATACCTTCACTACCACAACTATATGCATATTACAGCCACATGTTGTGTCAGTCACAGAAAGCCTCGCAAAACTTCATGGAGTTACTGAAGAAGGTAGCCGAAGAGGTTTGTTCTATTTTTCTCTCTGTTTGAACATAGTTAATAGAGTGGAATGGTTATGAAATCCAACGACCTTCATTGTTATATGTCTTTGTTGTCTTTTTTCAATCATTATCGTGCACAAAACGCAAATCCCAATAGAAATTCCAATATGTTAATCAATCAGGCAATAGAAACGTGTGGATTCAGTCGTTCAGGGGGACGCTAACGAGCTATGTCCGTGCACAATGTTTTGTCTTACCCCCTTCCAACCTAAATCGCAGCGCCTTTGTTAGCCCTTTTGAAGTTTGCCGGATTTCCTAAACATTCCACTCTATTAACTATGGTTTCGATATAAACGTTTTACGTTCTTAGAAAACAGAATGACATTCAGGCAAACATCGTTTAAATAGAGCACAGTAATTATATCGGTGAAACAGGTTTTACAATAAATAGTTCTAAATAACACTAAATCCTTTGTTTTCTGTTGTTTAATTAGCGCTATTTAGTGCTATTTGTTAAGAAATGTTTCACGGATATAATGTTCTATTAGAGTTAGGTTTAAAATTGCTAGCATACCTCAATCGACTTTAGTTGATTATACCAGTGTTTAAAATTGCTAGACCCAGTCGAAAAGTATTTGCAATACGAGTTGTCAGCGTGTTATATTGTGTATGTTTTAGAGCTGTAAGATATGTTGTGGATAATTGTTTATCTCGTAGGTTTAATGTTACCCGACTGGTTGATGTTTTTCTGCATACATGTTCTTAGGGGAGGTTTAGATTTTTAATGTTGTGTGAGGTATGTGTTTAGGTTAGATTGAGTGTGAGTTGATTTTGGACTGAGATTTAAAAAAGTGTTTTCGTGAAAAATAAAAACCATTTTTTAAATCACAATATGTAATCAGTTTTATTAACCAACTGCAGTCAGTGTAGTCCAAATAACGCCCGAGAGAGCCTGAAACGAGTACAAATATCCTGCGTTATAACCCATCGAATATGTTCTCTCGCGCGTGATTGGTTGAATGCGTCACGTGACCCGATATTTTCTACGCGAGCGGGAAATATCAGCGAATACACCCCCTGTGAGCGTATAAGCGCGCGTCGAAGAAAATATATGAACTCAAGGATGATAACAACCATAACCCACATTGTGGCGTCGAACTTGCCCTGATATTTGTCCTTGGACATTATCTGATCCTCGAAGTTCACAGTTTCCCTCGAGCTTCGCTCTCGGGAACTGTTCTCTTCTCGGATCAGATAATGTCAGGGCATATTTCGATGCCACAAATAGGTTATTGTATTTCTATTGCACACGAATAAGATATATTTATTCAAATGGCTCTATGTGTACAGGGTGTGGGTTGTCTGGCGTGTTTGTCACTTGAGTCTTCAAGGAAAGCAACGAAAGGGAAAAGACGAAACAAGAAGGCCTGGATAAACCACGCGAAGTCTGTTGAAAGCTTCTCCAAGACTAGTAAGGAAACGATTGAGTGAAAATATCGTCTACGGAGTAATTATAGAGGATATTACATGGCCGCGCGGAGATACGGTTTTGATCTTCGAGTGGTGAATATCGTACTACACGAGTGAGCACAGCGGTCGAGTGCACACGACAAATTCACCATGAGAAGATAAAACCGTGGGGAGGTTTATTGGCAGAGTATAATCATAACTTAGAGAGATTCTTTTTATGAGCCTTGTATTCATCTATCACTGATGCTTGCTAAAACGTTACTTTTAGAATTGTGTTGACATCTTGACCAAAATTAGAATCGTTGACTCATGGCACGCCACCCGAGGTTGGCTATACATGTAGCTAATATATTACTGTACAATTATCTTTCTTGTTTCTTTTTTGCTCCCTCCCCCACCCCTTTCCCTCTCGGTTATAACAGGCGGCATAGTTAAAACCCCATTTATATTTGAAAATAAAAAGACGGCACGACACCCCAAAGTTCGGCACGGTGCCGATTTTCACCGTGCCTAGACCACCTACGAGAGGTAATCTCGACACCTCTAAAATTTAAGGTACTCGTGCCTTAGTAAATAAGGGATTGCTTTGTTTACACGTTCAAAGTTAGTGGTGCCGTGCCCCAATTTTACAGGCACAGTGCCGAGATTTGTGGTTCCGTGCCGCCTTTTCATAAGGTTTAACCCTACAGTTATTACCACACGTTTCCAATCAACTCCAAAATCGTGATCCCTCGTTTATTTGCCAGGCATAAGATTATGTTGGGTTTTAATTTTTCAGGGGAGTGCAGTGTTCTTGAAGAGCTGCATGATCGTCATTGTACGGAGAAGAGGCTGTGTCTTGTCAGCAGTGACGGTAAAGACGGTGCAGATGTGTTTGTATTTCGTCAGCCCGACGCGTTTAATGGAAAACTTCAGGAGGAACTAGTGCAGATTTCATCCTGCTCTCGAATCATTCAAGATTGTGAAGCCGGTACGTAGAACTACAACTATTTTAACCAAACAAATACTGACAAGACCTTTATCTTTTTTGGACTGCAGTATATTTTTTTTCGCGAGACGAATCAGTTTCCTTGTGAGGTGAGTGTAACTTAAAGTGCCACTACGATCAAATTTTGACATATCAATGTTTTTGCATATTCATAAAGTAGAGTTGATATATTATTACCAGTTCAAATTGTTTTTCGATACGACGACAGGAGGTCTTATTTTTTGAGCTCCAAATATTGAATCTAAACGTCGGCCATTACTGGAGGCCGTTCCCTTTGTTCAGCTTTAAACAAAGGTTTATTCAGCGGAAGTGATGTCATACACTTAACGCTCGCCTGCAGAACACAACGTCTGGAGGCATATTTTTAATAAGAACGTCTTCACGTACATAAGAAGATAGTTATATATATCTGTGCGAGGTTGGCTACTTTTTTATGCAAACTATTTCGCGCCACGAGGTTGTCGTATTAAGTGTATGACATCACTTCCGCTGAATACTGAGAGCGGCTTCCAGTAATGGCGGACAGGATTTTACCGGTAAACTCTCCTAAAAAATTGTGGTTTAACATGCCTATTTGGGAATATTTTTTACTATTTCGGATATTTCTAATACTGATTGACCTATTGACACTGAAAAAGTGGCAAATCGAAATGGTAAATTTTCGTCGTAGTGGCACTTTAAGGTACTGACACACGCTACAACAATCCCGGAATTGTATTGAAAAGGTGTTGAGACACGCTGCGACATTGCGCGCAACAATGTCAGAGGTGGGGGTGGTTGCATTTTCGTTGTTGCCGGCATTACTGTGCGCAATGTGTGCACCTTAACGGTATTTACTGCAGACTTCACTACGAGTTTAAAGTTGGCTGTTAAACGGTGTGTGACTAATGGTAAACTTCTAGGCTAATACCTTTGTTAGAACTTATATTTTCATCCCCATAGACGAGGGTCTATGTCTACCAGATTTGACGGGACATTTACTCGACACCGAAGGAGAACTGGCGGACATGCTGGCAAACGATATGGAACAAGATATAGGTAAGACTAACCGTCTCGTCTACAAATATACAAATACACGTATTGTCCATCGCATGTGATCTTGGTATATATTTCGCTTACTATGCACCAAGGGTCATAGGTGACGCAAAATGAGAGTTTGCTTCAAAATTGTGGTAGCGCTTAACGTCAAACTGCCAAGGAACGTTGCGCAAGTAGACATAAAAAACCTGCTATCCGAGGTTCAACATTTCAAAGATGTTGTTGCACTGTTACACGGCTGTTACGTGGTTCGTACAGTCTTGAAAAGTCCTTGATGATGCAGAAATATTCTTGAAACGTCCATGTCGATAATGCAAAAATATTCTTGACAAGTCCTTGATTGATGCAAAAATATTCTTGACAAGTCCTTGATGATGCAGAAATATTCTTGAAACGTCCATGTCGATAATGCAAAAATATTCTTGACAAGTCCTTGATGATCCAAAAATATTCTTGAAAAGTCCTTGTCGATGATGCAAACATATTCTTGACAAGTCCTTGTCGATGTTGCAAAAATAATCTTGACAAATCCTTGATGATCCAAAAATATTCTTGACAAGTCCTTGTCGATAATGCAAAAATATTCGTGGCAAGTCCTTGATGATCCAAAAATATTCTTGAAAAGTCCTTGTCGATGATGCAAACATATTCTTGACAAGTTCTTGTCGATGATGCAAACATATTTTTGAAAAGTCCTTTGAATTCTGGGAAGTCTTCAGAAGTTCTTGGATTTCTTAATATTAAGCATTTTCCAAAATTAAAATTTCCAAAAATACGTGTTAATGAATTTAAACGTTATGGTTCACGGAAGTTGACAAACGCAATGGCGTCTAGCAGCTCGCCTGCACTGTAATAGGATCTCCGCAGTCGTTTTTGTGGGGCGAGAACGCGTAACGCCGTTGCAGGGGTAGGCGCGGGAGGGTAAGCACCATAAGTGCTTCTGGCCTCGCATTCGTGCCACAAGATCATGGGGGGTGGCCCACCAAGCTCTTAAGGTGTGCTGAACCAATGCATTACTTTGTAAAGCTAGGTAACAGACATTATAATACACACTGAACATTTAAAAACTCCGCCAAATATAAGTACTTGAATTAAAATTTGTCCTGGAAAAGCCCTTGAATTTTGTTTGGCTAAAGCTGTACTAACCACGTATTAGATGTTCTTATTGTTGTTGAATACTGTTACAACTTGTTGAATTTTCAGAGAAATCAAAGACAGGAAGAAGCGAGAATACGGTCTGCAGCAAGCAACTCATTAGAACTTTGATGACGACGAGCCAAAGGAACTCAGCTCAACATCGGTAAAATACATTAGTTTGTAGCATCTTCCTCTAAAGCCTCCAATGAAGAGAAGGAGGCCTTCTCTGTCTCCCGGAGCCTGGTTCACACCAGCGGCATAAGCAACAGACGCAGACGCAGTGCCGTATTTATCATTAGTGGTACTTCTATTCACACGTGTGAGATAAGAACAAGTTACCGCTAAAGAACAATGCATTACTGCGGCTGCGCATGTTGCTTGTGCTTATGTCGCGAGTGAAAATCGGGCTTAAAACTACCGCGAATGGCAACTCCAGGCGATTTAAGCAGAATCATCCGAAAAAATATTAGTGATGTAAGGCGGCGGCGTGATGCAACAAAGTAAGAAACGTAGTCATGGAGGTGTAAAACCCAAGTAGGCATGCATGAAAAGAGAAATGAAAGGACACTGAATAATGTTTTCTATGTATAGGTGCTGTTACACTAGTCAATGTTTCGTGCAACTTGTCTCACGAGAAAGTGCGTAATTGCGTTGAACGAGGTAGAACCATAGTTAACAGAGTGGAATGGTTAGGAAACCCGGCAAACTTGAAAGGGGCTAACAAAGGCACTGCGATTTATGTTGAAAGGGGATAAGACAGAAGATCGTGCACGGTCATAGCTCATTAGCGTCCCCTGAACGACTGAATCCACACGTTTCTGTTGCCTGATTGATTAACATATTGGAATTTCTATTGTGTTTTGTGCACGGTAACGGTTGATAAAAGCGAACAAAGACATATAACAAAGAAGGTCGCTGGGTTTCATAACCATTCCACTCTATTAACTATGGTACAACCAAGTTCTACTTTTCGCAACGATTGCGCAAACGCTGCAACAATGTTTTCAAGCGTTGCACAGTGCAACACCCCTCGTGTAACTTGTTCGAAACTGTTTGTGTGAATAACCATGCCATTCCTCTGCGGTCGCCTTCCCGAGAGAAGTTATATGAAACATTGCCTAGCGTAACATCCTCTTTCTTGCAACGCATTGCTTTCAACCGTTGCGAAATAAGCTACAAGGACAATTGCGCAGTATAACAGCGCCTTGATGAAAAAGTCAAACAGCTACTTGAATTTCTTACCAATGGTTAACAACAGATATGTGTTCCCATATTTCTTGTCCTCCTTTCCACTAACTTGAAGAGAAACAGTATTCGTTTTGCTTGCCCTTTCTTGTTCACAGATGCGTTTAACTCCATTATTCATTTTTCTATATGGAGAAGCGGCTTGCTAAAAACGAATGGGTCATATCACGCAAATGGTCAGCTACACTTATTATGACATGGTTTATATATTTCAGGAAATCAATTCCTTTACCTGGTGGGGAAGTGTTTCTCAACTTCTCATCAACAGCCGATGCCAGCTGTGACTGCAGACTAGGTTAGTCTGGATTCCTTCCTCCCTCCCTTCCATCTATACTTCCTCCCTCCCAGCCTCCCTCCTCCCTTCCTTCTTCCTTCCTTCCTTCGAACGAAAGGCTGCGAAGACTGTTGCTAAAGTGGAGCCCATAAAACACGATGCCAGTCAGAGCAATTATGACATATATAATTTGTCGATCAGTTCATAAACATTGCTATAAATTGTGGCCACATACACACAGACATACGTACACTAACACAAAGACATACACAAACATACAAAAACTATTAAATACTGCACGCCATACGGTATACCAATCCAGATGATCAAACTCATGCAATGGGAACAAACTCCAGGCGTATAGTTTATTAGCTACTTTGTCAACACCCTATGCATAGAGGAAATTTTGATTACAACTGGATTTCTCCTGTCAGCAATGAATATTTGTGAAAACCAACATTGTCACGTAAAAGAACATGCAACAATAAGTAATCCTGTGAAATTTGAGTGTCATAAGTTACATTGCTACAGAGTAATAAACTTTTGAAATAAGAGAGATTTGTATGAAAATAGTCAGCCAGGCTCTACCAGCCTCGCTTTCATGTTTTTCCTGAGCCTTAAATGGTAATAACTTTGGAGAAATTTGTGATAAAAATATTAAATTGTATAGGGTGAATAACTTGTACTTTCTCTTTCAGGTTACAGTGTCAATTTTTCTTCATATGTTAAAATTCTGAATTTATGTAAATTAGGTTCCAGCTTTATGCATAGGGTCTATAACTTGTGTAAAGTTAACCAGATTTTGAGACTGAGTGGTCGGTCTATACAATTATCGAGCTTGTTTGCCGGTCTTGATAGGTACATTTTACGCACCTTAGTATTCCTACTCGTTGTAGGTGTATCTGTTGCACCAGAAGACTGGCCTGAGAGGCACTGGTTAATAGACAATGACCCTGTAGAGCTGTAAGTATTTCACTTTGATTGATGGAGGGGTTTTGGTTTGTTTTTCGTAAAACCAATACCAAAGTAATCACAAAGCCAATCACAGGAACAAGTAAAAACACAATGAGCCAATCACGAACTGGAGTAATTCGTGATTGGATTTACTTGAACCAATCACGAGGGAAAGTAAACGCAATCGTTGGTTTTAGTTAAGTACCTGATTGGCTGATAATTACAAAACATTTTTCACAGCCAATAGAAAAGCTAAGCAAACGTAAAACCAAAGCAATCACTTAGGGAGCAGGTCAAAACACATGCCCCAGATAGGGACCCATTTTTTTCAACAGACACAGCTGTCAGCGCAGGGTATTTATTTACAACATTTGGGCGTAACGACACAGGAAACAAACAATAGGACTCAAGGTCCCCTACGAGGCTTGTCTCCGCCATGTCAGTGGACCTACGATTTTACGTCCTTATCCGAGAAGACGTGAAGGTCTAACCATTTGCAGTTGGTTCACAAAGGCAGCACCTTCTACTCAGTTATTTTAAGACCCTGAGTGTTGGTCCGGCCGGGGTTTGAACCCGCGACCTCCCGCTCGACAGACCGGAGCTTAACCACTGAGCTAACCGGGAGGCGGGTACCACCCCCTTCCCCCATTTTTGACCATCTATTTTCCATTCTGGGAGGCCTAGTGGTAATTTTAACACAGAAAATGAAATGATAACGTAAGACAAAACATGCAGTGCATTTGTTTATAGATTTTAACAAATTATCTTTTTAAAATATTAAGTTTTCTCTCCAGAGGAGATGGCTGGCAGCGTCCTCCACCCCCTACCCCCAAATGGGTCCGTCGAGAGGGCATGTGTTTTGACCTGTTCCCTTATTACTTTCGACACTCAATCGAAAACCGCATGTATTCGATTCGATGATTTGGTTTTTGTTTTGTAATTGTCAGCCAATCAAGTACTATACTAAAACCCAACATTGTTTTGGTCCGTCACGCAATCAATCGTCCGTCACGCAACCAATCTTCGTTTTAGAGCGGTTTTCAGTTGAGTGTAGTAAAACCAAACGCAAATTACCCACAGCCAGCCAATCATAGGAGCGAGTAATCACAAGTAACTCATAAATGGCTTCCCTGTGAGCCAATGACAAACCAAAGCAAAACAAAAACCAATTTGCGTTTGGTTTTACTTTGGATTCTGATTGGTTGGTTTACTTTTTCAGCCAATAGGAGAGCTTAGTAAACGCAAAACCAAAACATTTCCGACACTCAATTGAAATCCGCTCTAGCGAGAGTTATCCACGATTGGGTTTACTTTTGTGATTGGTTCAAGTCAAATCCGGTCGTAAATTACTTCAGTTCGTGATTGGCTCATTGCGTTTACTTGCTTTGGCTTTGGTTTTACGAAAACCATTCTAGTAACCATGTAAACTTTACATTCAGTGTCTTATGAAAAGTATAAGGGGCCATGAAATCTAAATATGGACACCAATGAAGAACGCTTTTATCAATATATGGTATTTAATCAGTGTCTGTATCAACTAGGGTCGCGAAGTACATGTACATCCTGTGATTTGATCAGTATGTTTATAAATGAGAGGACGGTAAGATATATCTTAAGTAGGATGAATTTGGGCCAAAGCGAATGTGAAGGAAAGAGAGTATAAGATAATTAGTGTAATGTTAAACGACAATCATGATGTCCCATATCAGTTTTTTTTTCATTTCTGTCGTAGGGCTGCCAGGGAAGCAAAAAAGAAGGCACCAATCCCGACTGAGGACGGTACGTCAAACCTTTAGAACGGATTTCGTATGAGTACTGTAACTTACTGTGCCGTAACTCTGTAATTTGATTGGATCAGAAAGATAAAAACAATGAAGAATCCATTTTGACAATGTCACGGCACGCCTTAAGGTCATTGCCGTAACTAGCCCATTCATACGAAATCCGCCCTACTGCAAATGCATTTTGAACTCAGTGCACACGGTCCAATGTTTGACTCGCCCAGCCTGCCCAGTCGTCTTTGATTTAACTTTTTTGACCGTAATTTTAAATGAGGCGACATCTCATCGGAGGTAAGCAATAAATAACCTTTTCTGACTATACTTAAGGCAGTAGTAGGAGAGGGACCGAATTATCCTGTTTTTTATTGCGGGGAATATCATTGAACTGCTGGGGAATAAATTATCTAACCCAATCCCAACTGAGGACGGTACGTCAAACCTTTAGAGCGGATTTCATGAGTGAAACAAAAATACTGCATGTCCGTAGCCTTACCGTAACCGTGCCGTACCGTAACTCTGTAATTTGATTGGATCAGAAAGACAATGAAGAAGCTATTTCAATGTCATGGCACGCCGTACGTTAACCGTGCCGTAAGTCATTACCGTAACTAGCCCATTCATACGAAATCTGCTTTACTGCAAATGCATTTTTGACTCACTGCACACGGGCCAATGCTTGACTCGCCCAGCCTGCCAAGTCGTCTTTGATTTATGTTTTTTTAACCGCAAGTAATGAATATATTGGCAACCTTTTCGATTTTTCCATAAAAAAAACAGACATGGTCACAGTCATATATGGTCTCATGCATGGCCGTAAATAGAGCCGACCTGTACCGCTCGAAACGAGCCACAGCATTGGCTTACCCAACAATACCAAACACCCTAACCTTTAGAACGTGCAGTACAAAAACAATAGAGCTACAGTATAATGGTACAATCAGAATACAGGTTATGGACTGAGCCGACCTGTACCGCTCGAAACGAGCCACAGCATTGGCTTACCCAACGGTACTGTATTACTCTGTAAATAGAGAGAAACTCTGTCTGCACTTGGAGAAATGGGACAAACTATACTTTTAAAGGCCTTATGCTATTGAAAAACAGGCTATTAAATGAATTTAATGATGTACTATAAAACGTAAGACGTATTGCCATATTAATAATACTTATAGTATTTATATTTAATTTTATTACATGGCAGCTCCGTGAGCGGGCAAGATGACTCTGAATGCTGCAATCTGATTGGTTGCTCAGCGGGCAATATTTTTCCATCTTGCCCGCTCAGGATTTTACAAAACCGCTCACAATTCTTCGTAAACAAATAGCGATAGAACCCATACATTTTGAAAGAAACTAAACAATTTGTGACATGAAGGCAAATACTAATTTAAAAATCGTTCTGCCTTTTCGTTTACAGCTAAAATTCACCTTTTTAGAGGGATTAATGCAGTTTTTTCTGGCTCTTGCAAGTTCGATGAAAACAACTGCAGCAAAAGCGACTGAATTGAACGAAGCTGGACTTACGGAGATAAAAAAACTATAGCGAAGCTGAAATGGCCGTGACTTCAAAAACACAAAGAAAAGTTCGGCTACCTCACAACGCTACTACAATCGTGGTACAAAGAAATAAAATTATTACGGAAACGAGTAAGCTTAGCACACAGTTTCATCAAAGAAAGCAGGTTTTATATTGTA
Organism: Actinernus sp. WN-2022; assembly: GCA_030867875.1. NCBI lineage: Eukaryota > Metazoa > Cnidaria > Anthozoa > Actiniaria > Actinernidae > Actinernus > Actinernus sp. WN-2022. The sequence continues at coordinate 145,976 of JAOWCC010000592.1, read as the reverse complement.
TGACCTAAGAAATTCAGCATTTACATTTGGTAAATGGCTTACAAATTAAGAGTATTTACTAGATTAATACTTACGAGTTTGTTTGTATTCTTCTACAGCTCTATTTGTCAAGTTTTGCAGTGTGCTTATCTGAGTTATCGCCACTCGAGTGATTTCAAATTCAACGCCGGTTTTCACCTTTCAAATCTTCCACAAATATGCACATTTTTGTTTCTAGTTAATGCATTCGGCCTTCCTGATGAAGTTGTCATTGACGCTCAGTACATCTGAAGTAAAGTACAGGTCAGTTTTCATCCATAAAAACGCATTTTTTTACGTCGGAAAACGAACTGTTTTGAACGCCACAAGGTTGAACTTCAAGTGAAAAGTCGTCGAGACTCAGTCTAATTTTAGATTGATTTCTATTCGCTCTTCAGTTTACCACGCAATGGGTTCCTGGCGCGTGTGTCAAAGTGTGATTTTATTCATTTGTGCCATATAATAAAAACCTTATTGACCAAGCTTGTTCGGTCAAGATGGGGGGATATTGGCCTCGTTCATTTTTTGCGTTTTTATGGACCTCGACTCCGTCTCGGTCCATAAAAACGCAAAAAATTAACTCGACCAATATCCCCCCATCTTGACCTCACGCTTGGTCAATAACCTCTACATATTGTTCAAGCTTGGCTATAAAGTCTGAAATAAAGATCTTAACAAAAAACAAAGTCTGGCTGTACGATTTTACCTTTTTTGGTGTACATACGTTAAATATGATATATATTATGTAATCTATAACTAAAACAAACTTCTCTGACCCTATCTATCACACTTAAAGTGTCATCTCGGGTATTTTGCTGTTTCAGTTCTTTCTATGGATATTAAGGAGATACTGAAGAAGTTTCGTCCTGACGGTCGACCTGCGAGAGATGATCTATCACCTCTTCGACCAGCGGTAAGCACATTGTCTTCTTAAAAAAAGTCGTCTTAAAAAAAAGGAGAATTTAATACAAATTAGCGACACTTTCGGTTTTTTAATTCTCTTAAAGGGAACCTCGGCTGGAAAACAATGTTTGCTTCCAAATGTTCCTTATGGATACCTAAATACATTGATGTGTTTGTTTTCTGTAAATTATACACTAGATGTCCGTTATGGACTGATTTTCCTGTCTACAAAAGTCGTTTGAATTTCCTGCGTGCCGCCATCTTGGATCTTATGACATCACAGTGTTGCCTCTAGCAATAGATTTAGGCATCCATAAGCAACATTTCGGAGCAAACAGTTTTTCAGCCGAGGTTCCCTTTAATAAGACTGCAGGACTCGAAATTAGGACCGCGCTTTCACAGCGCACTCGCATGCGACTAGATTTGTAGAAATGCGAGTAAAATCTCATGACAACTCACAACTGTTGCTGGTAGATTGTTGCTGAACTATGTGTGATTTTGTGGCTATTTTAGTGGATCAGACCATGTTGCTAGAAGAAATTTGTGACAACTAGCAACAGTTGCTAGCGATATTTTCTTTTAAATAATAGGGGATTTTTCTAATTGTCGCGTAAAATTTTAAAAGGGCGCCAAAAACTAGCCTTGCAGACTACTTTGAATTCCAATTCCCGCTTTGAATTAACACTCTAATTATTATTTTATTAGTCACAAACACACACAAATAACAAACTCTTGACTAAGAACAGTTGTAGCGTGGCACAAAGTGAGTTTCTTGCTTTTCTTTGTAAATTTAGTCAGCTATTCAGCCGCCTTAAGTTTGGTGTTACGTATTCAGGTCTAGCCCTGACGAGAGAAGTTTCAGTTTGTTTTAAATTTTCGCTTTGGATTAACACTCCAATTTAACTTTAACGAAAAGCAACACAAATATCGTGAAATCTTTGCTAAACTTCATATCACCTCGGCACAAGACTCGGTCTTTAGCCTCTTATTTTTTTGGCGCCCAATGCGCGGTTTTGTAAAATATCTCCTCTTCAAGCTCTGTGACTGTTGTTGGATTTGGTGCTGCTATTTATTTATACATTTTTTATATTTTATGCAGACTAAAGGAAAAGCCTCAAATCAAACTGATATCAACACAACTGAAGGTTGGTTTAGACTTTTACCCTGTCCATATGTCTATGGTCTTTCCATATTTACCGCGTCCAGTGTAAGTAATTAAGTTATGTCTTTTTGTGTGTGGATGCCTGGTATAACCATTACCAAACACACTCGCACACAACATGCAGATCAGACATGTCATTTATCGGTTTATACTTCATGCTCTCTCTTTAGATATCATCCGTGAAAGTACATACCCTGAAGCTCTATTGAAGAAATATCACGGGGTCGAGTAAGTCAACAAATCGTGCATGAGATTAGTAGTCCTTATGAAATATTACTTTTTAATATATAATTATCGATGAAATACCAGTGTATATTTCTTTCTAAAAAGTTATATCTTCACACGTAAGATATCACTTTTGAAAATATGACTGGTTTTCAGTGATTTCTAGCCTTTTTAGTAAGAGATTGAAACTGGTATTTCATCGATAATTATATATTAAACAGAACATTACATGGCCGCTTGGAGATACGAATTTTATCTTCTCGTGTTGATGAAAGATAAAATCCGTATCTCCGGGCGGCCATATAATATCCTCTATATAGGTCCATTGTATAAAATATGCGATTTTCGACAGATGACTACACAGTTCTACCTAATTCGTTGATGGACTCATGTTATTGCTCTGTTTAAGCTTAAAATTGGCTACTACCAAATTGATAAAAAGTTAATCTCATCAAGAAATTAAACTATTTTGACACCATTTATAAAATTTAGTCTGATTTATTTTTACATCTCGACGGCATGCAGCATCTTTGGAGGCCCAGGGGCAGTTAGTGGACGTCCGCTTTCTACCCGTCATTAGGGACCTTACGCAACCAGGACGGCGACGGCAGTGACGACGGGAGGTAGAAAAGTGTTTTCTCCCGAAATCTGGTGTTTACTAGTTCCTTTATTCGCTTATAATTACGTTTCACATCCAGGTCTTCGAAAAATATGATAAGCATAAAGTTTTGCTCGCACCGAACGAAAAACAGAGTGATTTACTTTCTTACGTTTGCGTTCTCTTGGGGTTTTGGGGTTTTGACGTTGTGTTTTTCCAGACGTGCAGTTATTGTATTTTATGCCGTCGTCCTAGACGTTGCCGTCCTGGTTGCGTAAGGTCCCTAGTCACTAACTGGCACTGGGTATCCGAGGATGGACATGCAGTAAAGGGAGGTGGTGTTTGATCTGGTGTAAAGGATAAACTGATAACCATGCATAGCGAATAGAGCGGTTTTCAACTGAGTGTCGAAAGTAACAAGTGATTGCTTTGGTTTTACGTTTGCTTAGCTTTTCTATTGGCTGTGAAAATGTTTTGTAATTATCAGCCAATCAAGTTCTAAAAACTAAAATCAAACATTGTTTGGGTCCGTCACACAATCAATTTCCGTTTTAGCGAGTTATCCACGATTGCGTTTACTTTGCCTCGTGATTGGTTCAAGTTAACAAATCACTGCAGTTCGTGATTGCATTGTTCAAGTTCAAATTCAAGTTTATTAATTTACTCAGCAACTACATTTTGTAATAGGAATATAAATTGACATGATATGATAATAATAATTAGAAAAAAAGATTGAAATTAAGCTTACAATAACAGTCTGATGAGATATAAGTTGATGAGTGAGCAAAAGCTAATCGAGAACGAATCCCTCAGTGCCTCGATTATTCTGATTTTAGATGACGTTGATATTGATCCGAGTCCATTGGTTCATTGCGTTTTAAATTAAATACGTGCTCCCGTGATTGGCTCTTCATGTAATTACTTTGGTTTTGGTTTTACGATAACCGCTCGGTGTATTTGGAATGTTGTAGGTACTGTTTAGATGCTTACGACTCCCTTGCCGAGGACATTCAACTGGCTAGTATCCAGATCTCTGTTGTGAGACAAGAAACGCTGTCATCCTGTACTGCGCCAAGCATGAAGCGAATGGAAACTACCAGAGATATTAAACGTGTAACAGAAGCCATGAAAACTGGCAAAGGCCCAGCAACTAGAAGTGGACTGAATCAGCAACGTCCGCCACAAACGAGGTTTGTCAGGGCGTACTGATCTAACCTATAGGCGGGCATACACATTTTACAGCCTACTTGTGTTATTACACATGAATGTTGGGCTTGGGTTCGAGCTCGAGTTCGATTCAGGCTCGTAGCACATGCTGTTTTTTTTCAAATTCTCCTTTCAAGATACTCAGTCTCTGTAGGTAAAAAAAGTAAGTCAGTAGTTCTAAGTTACTAGGAGATGCGTGAGGGAATATATATACAGTCGTTGCCGTTAATGTTGTCCTAGATATATGCACATATGGCTTTATAGCCTTTGTTCAGTTCGCACCTTTTACATAAAGAACGGTAATCAGCCGTGAACGCGCCCTTCGTATTTGGTAACAAAGAGCCACGGTGGTCTAATGGTTAACGCTCTTGCTTTCCAGTTCGAAGCCCCGAGTTCAAGTCTCGGTATCGGCATCTTATCTCTTTTTTCCTGTTTTGTTTTTTGTTTCTTTCCCCTTGTTTTTTGTTCTGTTCACATGTGTGGTTCTGACTTTCGAAGTAGATAATTATACCAGCACTGACGAGTACGCCCAAATTACGCTATTTTCGTTTAGAACGGTGAAGCGATTCTGTTGATGGTTGTGGGTTTGAATAGGCGTAATTTGTTTTACACTGTGCCGGGCTTACATGTATATACCAGAAACAGTTTTGAAAATACTAGATACCCACTGATTCAAAGTATTATATCTTTGTTTAGAAGTAGGAATCGATTTTAGCAAGTGTTATGAATTTCATTCGTACTGATTTTCTGAACTAAGGCAGACTGAGCGAGCGAGCTAATTTTTTTTCGAGATTTCGAAACATCGGCCGCGAGACAGCGGAGACAGTTTTGAAAATACCCGGCAGTCCAGAAATTGTCCAGAATTCTCTTTGAAACCCATAGTAATGCTTGCATAAGTTGACGAAGCTTTTTTCTTTGTGAAGGAAGAGAACTCACATGTAATAGCGATGTTTCGTGTTGATAAACATTGCAATTGTTATGCTAATGTGCCAACCATGATTTGTAAAGCCCGCTTTGTGTTAGGAACGAATGGATCTCTGGTTGGCACATTAATGACAATAGATGACGACACATGAAACATCGCTATTAAAGCCGTGTACTCGGCGTAAGGTTTGCGAGTGTTTGACAAACGATCACAAACTTTTGAAGCTTCGCCATGGACGATGTCGATGTTCAAAATACTACATTCCCTGCGGCAGTCGAAACTGTTGCAAAAGAAATGTTCGAACATCCCATAATGAAATATATGTGGATGATAGGTGTACTAGGCATTTCAAAGGTTAAAAAGAACTCCGTTCTTGTAGTCACGTTTGAAATAAAAGCTTTTTAGGGAATTCAGTCAGAAAAAAAGAAAAAAGAAATGAAAAAAGGAAATGAAAAAAATCTTCGCAGTGAAAAAAAAGACGCGATGCCGATACTGAGACTTGAACTCGGGGCTTCGAACTGGTAAGCAAGAGCGTCAACCATTATACCACCGTGGCTCTTTGTTGCCAAATACAAAGGGCGCGTTCACGGCTGATTACCGTTCTTTATGTAAAAGGTGCGAACTGAACAAAGGCTATAAATCCATATGTGCATATGTCTGGGACAACTTTAACGGCAACGACTGTATATATATATATATATATATATGATATATATATATATATTAAAGCATTGATAAGATGCAAGGGGAATATATATTCCCATGCAAAGAACAAAGAAACTGAGGTGTGATGTGAAAATAGGCGATTTGACTCGAAAGAACAAAGAAAATAAAGCCATGTGCACAGTAAAGTTGTTCTGTTGTTTGGGGTGATACCAACTATTATATACAAATAGACTGAGTCCGTCGAGGAACTATCGGCTAATAGTTGCCCGCGGAAATTTGTTGTTCTTAAAACAAATATAAGCGTTCGAGGGCTTATATGCTAGTTTTAAGAACATCAAATTTCCAAAGAAAACTATCAGCCGATAGTTCCGAGACAAACACACTCTATATGTCGTTATTCTTCATCACAAAAGTGTTTTTCGCTCTCAGCGGGCACTATTATACAAATAGACTGTGTCCGTCGAGGAACTATCGGCTGATAGTTGGCCGCGGAAATTTGATGTTCTTAAAACAAATATAAGCCCGAGAACGCTTATATTTACTCGGGCTGCCTGTGGCAGCGCCGAGTCTGAAAATGCAAGTGGTTATTATTATTTTTTTAATCAGTGTCAGACGGCTTCTGCGCATGCGTTAAAGGTCAAATTCGAACCAATCAGATTGCACTATGCTGGTCACGCAAACAAAGGTTAGATTTCCTCAGGCGCGCTCAGATAAGAAAATTCAAAGCTCAGACTAGGCGAGACAAGGAGATATCAATTTCAAATAGTCATTGTCAGAAATCTATTCCATCGTGGGCAATGATACAATACAACCTAAATTTGGGTCAGGTCCATGTTTTACGACAGAATAACCAGAGTCTTTCTACTGGATTCGGAGAGCTCGAGGCATTATACAAGTCTGCTAATATGGGGAAAACTGAAACAAAAAATGAACTTTGACGGCAGAAACCCTCATATTTGAGCCAAGCGGAATATTTACATGATCCGCTAAGATTTTTACAAATCTAATTAGTTAAGCGGATGTACGCAGTGTATGCCAACTGAAATGCTGTGCTCGTTTTGTGGTTACGGCTCAGTGGGGCAACTACCCGAACAAGAAGCATGAACTGCCAGCAAAGAGAGAGGAAAACTGAAAGAGGAAATCCTTGTGAGAAATCGACGTACATATGAAGCTATATACGTTATCATCGACTATATGGGAGTCAAACATCGAGCTGCTATGAAACCGCTTGTGACAGTTTGTTTACGCACTTTCATGACAAACGAACGTTTCTACTTCCGACACAACGGTCGCTAAACTGTACGAAATCTCCAAGGATATATCCCTAATGTCCAAACTAAAGGGAAAAACTGAAAGAGGAACTCATTGTGACCAATCGACATAAATATGAAGCTCCAGAAGTAATTATTGAATACATGAGAACCCATAGAGAAAACCGATAATAATGAACACGGTATTAGTTTCACCGACATTTGTGGCGTAACTGAACTCGCACTACAGCATAGCTTGAAATACTGTACGAAAACTCCCGTTTACAAATTTCCTGATGCCGAAAGGACCGTAGCATTTAAACAAGATATCCTTCTGACCAATCGACATACATATTAAGCTGTGAAAGTATGTTTCCATTCCATAACAGCCGATAGTGCAAACTAGTAAACTGCCACTAGTAAATTGACCTTGCGAGTACTGAACTTTCTAGCGTCAAATGCATGTGTTACGTTTCCAAACTTTAGGACAAGAAATCTTCCATAGAATGTTCTATTTTATTTACAGCTGAGAACTGTATTATTAAACATAAGAAATAAAACAATGGTGCCATTTGAAGAATTATATCATGTCAAAAGTGCAAACGAAGAAATATATATCTACGGACGCGAGCAGCTCGATCGTTTCACTTTGGTCAAACTCGGACTGTTTACGACTGGAACCTGCAGTTTTATCGGACCTGCAGACTAAATTGTAAACGTGTGGCCGTGTTCAGGCTAGTAAATCTAGCTAGCTAACCACAGGAGGTAGCGAGCTTCTTTAGTCTGAACAGTTTTTCTGCTCTGGTGATTAGCTAGCTAGTGGTCGGTGGAATACTTTGAAGTTCCAGGCTACCTAGCGAGGTAGCTTGAATAGAATCTAGCGCGCTAAAAGCCCATCGATGACAACTACCGGGTGTATTGTACGTCAATTGAGCCATCATGGATAACGAGGATCGCCAAACACCAGTCAGTAGCAGTTGTTCGCACAGTTTTAATATTTTGGTTGAAATTTCAATTGAGCACTTTGGCGGTCAATTATTTGCGATTACGAAACACTTGCGCCAAGGGCAGTTATAGACCAAATTTCTATCTTTTAGAGAGGGTCTGAATGGGGGGGTCTACATGTCAGTTGTCAGTTAAAATGTTGGCCATTTGTCAGTTGTCAGTTAGCCCTAGTTAATCATTACTAGAGAAAATTTACAATGTTTGACCCACAAAAACCAAATTTGTCAGTTGTCAGTTATTTTTCGGTTGTCAGTTGTCAGTAAAAAAATCGTCATTTGTCAGTTGTCAGTTATTTTTAAGGCTGTTTGTCAGTAGTCAGTTAACCCCATTCATGCCCTCTTTAGAGATAGAAACAAACCAGAAGAGGGAAAAACAAAAAGTAAAACCTACTAAGTTACTAGGTCTGAACAGTACTAATTTATTAACTAGCTGCGAGTTGCTGACAGATATCTCAAGACTCTAGCTAGCTGCACGATAGTAGTCTGAACATACATACACACATGAATAAGTAGTGTTTTCAATAAAAGATCAACTACTTTAATTTACATACGAGAAAACAAAAATATTAAATTACATACATGTATATATATACTAGGGGAGCAGAGAATGAAAGTCACCGCGCTACCGGCCACTCCTAAAGACTGCTAATAATTCTTCCCTTTGGTTATTACTAAGAGGATTTCAAATGAAAGTGTATTTCATCTTCAATCTCATGTGGCCCGAGTGAAAGCCCAGATGGGCTCTTGTTGTTTTAAGAACATCAAATTTCCGCAGACGACAACTATCGCGTCACGTGATCGCTTTTAGCCAATGAGCGCGCGCCAAACTTTTGTGGTGAACTATAATTGTTGATAATGCTGCTCGTATGTCAACTCTCTGCATGTTGAATAATGCTGCTTGTAATCGCCTTTTAGGTCCTTAAAGAGACAAACATCTCCCGAGCTATATCTGACAAGTAAAGCAACGAAAAGAAAGCGGAAAGAATCTCCGATCGCCAATGGTAAAATTAACCGCCTCTCTTAAAGCCAGTGATATCTTATGAGAAACAAAATATCGCATAAGTTATGAAGTCTTTATCAGTATGATGCTAAGCTTATTATTTCTTTAGATAACAAGGAGCTACCGAGTCAGGAGGCTAAGAAAAGTGGGAAGGAAACGAGATCTCAGAGGCATAAAAGAGTGAGTAAAAAAATGAAGATCACTGAGTAAAGGCATAGAAATAAGTACTGCAACAGTTGAGAGATGGTTTCTCGAACGCGCTCATCTCAGCTTCATCTACGAGCTATACACCAGGGCTCGGTTGTCCGAAGCGAGGGCAACTTTATCCCTAGGTTAGCGCTAAATATGTAATTGTAATCTGTACAGTTCGGTTTACCCTCGGGTTAGCGATTTAACCCTGGGGTAGCGCTTACCCTTGTGTCGAACAACCGGGCCGTATCTTAAACTGGAACTTGATAAAGATGTCCTTAGTCCTTGTACACCGATGGGGAATTATCAATAACATTTTATTAAATGGAAGTGTTTTTCCCCCCCGTGATTTTGTTATAATTTTCGTGTTAATTTTTCCAGCAATATGACCCTTTTTAATACCATACAAACATGTATGTCTTCGATTAAGAGCATTCTCTCCAGGAAATTTGAGGCATGTGCCCCTAAGTAACAGTAAAAATCCATGCCAAGTCAGTGCCAAGTTATTAGTGTGTATTGGCAGAGCTTGTGTGAGCGGAGTGCCATCAAGAGAGCCAAAACAAGGTGGATTCACTGTCCGCGCCTAATAAAAGAAATGTAGCACTGAAAGGTGAAGTTAGACTGCTAGCAAGTCCCTTCTATTCCGCTAATTTATCACGATAGACACGCGAAGCCACGGCTAGACATGGTTCAACATGGCTAGACATGGTTCAATATGGATGGCTTAGAGAAATTAGCGGACGGAATAGAAGGGATTGCTAGCAGTCTAAGGTGAAGCAATTCACCGGTTTACCGCAGATGTGTCAAGCATTTATTTCGACTTTTTCCTGTCCTTAGCGTCTTCGTCAAGTTGTTGAGAAAACCTTGGAGGAGCAGGGGATCCACAAGCAGCACGAACTCTTCTCGTCGTGTTCTGAGAGACTTTATAGTCTATCCAAGAGTTTTGTAAAGGCAAGTAGCACGAACTCTTCTCATCGTGTTCTGAGAGGCTTTATAGTCTATCCAAGAGTTTTCTAAAAGCAAGCAGCACGAACTCTTCTTATCGTGTTCTGAGAGGCTTTTTAGTCTATCCAAGAGTTTGCTAAAGGCAAGTAGCATATTCTTCTCATCGTGTTCCGAGAGCCTTTCTGATGGTCTATCCAAGCGTTTTCTAAAGGGAAGTAGCAGTGTGATATTCTAACAATACTCTGGCCTTGAACAGGTAAAGCGTCGCTTTAGACTAGAAGACAACCTTTAAAGATTAGTGTAGTCCTGGTGCTGATGTTTCTACTACAATACAATACTTTATTTAGACTCGACGAAGGAAGCTTGCTAGGCCCCTAGCTATAAATTAGCCTACTATTTGGTAGAGGAAGAAATAAATATATGATCGTAAATAAGGTTGGTAAAAAGTAAGTAAATGTGTAACATATATAGTTAATATGTAACTATTCATATAAAATATATACAGTTAATGTCAAAAAGGTTGTCCTTCACAAACATACTAATATAGTAATTAGCAATTAATGTAATAAATAAAGGATGCTGATGATAACGTAAAGTAATAGCAAAGTCAACCAACTATTATCAAATACATGTAATAATTTAGTTAGTAAAGATTCTAGTAGGAATTTAAGATATCTAGTTTCATTTTGCGCTTGAAAGAGGATTTCAGAACTATACACCCCATTCCAATATGGCGGATACACGGCCGGAGCGTTGGGGTGGGACACGAAAACGAGGGTAGTTAGGCGGAAGTCGATGTCAAAAAGGTCATGAGGCGGGAATTTCACGCAAGTTTTGAAGCGAGTTTGTTTTTCCGAGAGGGTTGGAATAAGTAGATTTTATCCCCAGAGAGTTAGAAAATATGGCGGATATTCAGACTATCATTTTCACCGAGGGATATATTCTTCAGTGAAAACGATAGCCTGAATATCCACCATATTTTCTAACTCTCTGGGGATAAAATCTACTTATTCCAACCCTCTCGAAAAAAAAAAACTCGCTTCAAAACTTGCGCGAAATTCCCGCCTCATGACCTTCTTGACATCGACTTCCGCCTAACTACCCTCGTTTTCGTGTCCCGCCCCAACGCTCCGGCCGTGTATCAGCCATATTGGAATGGGGTGTATACTGTTAGCCAAGAAAACTAGGAACACAGACCATTTCTAGCCGGCAGAAACGAGTTCTGTGAATGCCACCAAACCCTCCGTCTATCTGACGTTTCACTTTCCGCAATTGCAGGATCTCAAGTCTTCTCACGGGCTGAATGAGGAAATGAAGCGACTTGCTCGTTGTAACGTGGAACAGGTGTGTTTGTGCATTACAGTGAAATGTCAATGTCGTCTGTTGAAACCCATTTTAGGGACCGATCATTTGATATGGCAGGGAGTTGGGAGGGTAGGGTGAGAGATACGGCAGGGAGTGGGGAGGGGGAGAGATGGAAGATATTTGTCCTTGCGGTCTGCATGATAATTCCCCGACCAAACTTCTAGCAGTTAAACGCAAATGTTTACTCGTCAAATCCAGATAAAACGCAGCCTTCCTGTAAACTGAAACTGCCTTTATCCAATTTGCGTCTTTCTCCTGTATACTTGCTGCCAAACTATTCTAGAACTTCCGAATCTTCGCGTTTTCTATATCTCCGGGCCGCGGGTCTTACCAATTCATGACACCAGTGAACCACAGGGAATTTAATATATTCTGTATATACGGGTGCGTGACAGTTATATGTGTGTAATACTGAGCCCACTTCCGAGATATGCCTCACTTACTACGTACAAAGGAATCAATACGAGGCTCCGTGCATAATGCTCAGTCGTTCGTGACAAGTTACAGAAGTGCTGTAGTCTTGTCACGAACGACTGAGTATTATACACGGAGCCTCGTATTGATTCCTTTGTATGTAGGAAGTGAGGCATACCTCGGAAGTGGGCTATTGACTTTTCTGTAAAACCTATCGACTGTACTTTGTACTTTATATTCCAGTGATGTCATCACTGAAATACAAAGACATCACTGGAATACAAAGTACGTTTCTAGGACGTCTGCCTTTGAAAGCTGCTAAGATATCTACGCGAAAGAACAATAAATGATCAATGACACAAATACGTTTATGACAATGATTGAAATAACTTATCATCAATTGACTCGACAGGTGATCAGCTTTGAGAAGACTCGCGTGCGCACTACGTAGCTGTTAATGTCACATGGTACATGTTGCCACGACGACACCACCCTCGACGTCATCACAAGAACCTCTGGTGACAGTCAACACAAAACATACACATCAGCAACGTAATACAGGACGCGCGACATATCTCTATCACCATTTGAATGGGCCTTAAGCAGGAATGCAGTCACGTTTATTTCATTTATTTAAAGGCACTTGTACGAGATCGACAGTGTTATTAACAAAACCTATTTGTAAATGCTATTTTCCACCTTCAATCGAATGTCGATATTTCTAAAACTGAATTTTTGAAGTTTGTTTGCCATCCATTCTTTGTAACATCCTGTTCAATCTTATGACTAAAAGGATTTAATAAATATGAGATGAGATCCAGTAAAGCCATTCCAATGAGATCACAAGCTCGATTCATTCGTTATTGAAGTAATATATCAGTACGTGACTGTTTCCTGTAAAATGCCTATTGCTACGCGATGGCACGAGATCAAGTCGCTACGTGTAGTTTGCATTACGCTACCGTAAATTATTCAATCATTCCGTCGAATTTTCTGTACAAACGGGGCAAAAAACTGCCCACGACTTTTGAGGAAAACAATTCTGACAGACCTGGGACAATTAACGACAGAGCTACAAGACATCCGTCTCAATTAAACGATAACGTTGGATCGCTTTTTAAAGTAAAATTTTCCTCGAAGAGAAAATCAAGATCAATGAAACAAAATAGGCATCATGCCGAAAGTAGGAAGAAGAGGAGGAAGAAGAGGAGAAAGACTCGGAATACCACTGAAATATTGGATATTATTGGATATATTTCTCCTTGATATGAACCGGGAACTCTTAAAGTTTGTAATGTTGTCGACCTATAAAATGAAGAAGTTATCGTTGATCTACAGAAGAGTGAAAGAAAATGGGCAAATCTTCTTTGTGGCAGTGAATGAAGTCTGTTAGTGCAAAAAATTACTAGGTAGCTTTGAAAAAGAGGAAATAAGGTCAGATGATGAGACAAAAGATAGTGAAGAGAATGATGTTGATACTAGTGATTCATGGGGAAAAGACATACAAGTACAAGTGCAAGTAGGGATGTCTGATGCAGATTCATCATCTGACGACAATGTGGGCTCCTACTGGGAGAATGGATCTTGGATGTCTTACTTACCTTGAACCATTATTCGAGTACATCGTTTTAATACAGCCTTTTAAGGTGTGAGATGTGCCGGCTTTTGAATTTTATAAACTTAAGATATGTTCTTGTTCTGGGAAATAACCTATATGTCAAACATTACATTTGTAGAATATTGTAACGAATTGAAAAAAAGGAAAAACTAGTTAAACATCATTTTAATTCATCAGTAGAAATATAGATATTTGTTGTTTACAACAAGTTGCCAAAGCTCTAACATAAGAAGAGGCCTGGCCATTGACGTTCCATCTTTATGACGGGGCTTGAAAATTAATTAGTGACCCTCCTCAAATTGCGGTTACAAAAAACTATGAGCCTCCCTAAATTGGCGCTCAAAAAGTTGTGACCCTCCCCACAAACACAGCCGCCCCCCCCCCCCCCCCCCCCCCCGAGTGACATACTTCACAATAATAGTATGTATAAAGTAGTGTATTTATCATTATTGCAAGATCCAGTTTATAAAATAAAATAAAATAAAATTGGTCCATAACAAAGAGAGTACTTACATATAAGTGGTAGTCTTTCTTTCCCTTCCCCTTTCTTGGTACCATTATATATACATGCAAGCTAGATCTTGTAGCTAGATGGTACATTGTAAACGTACTATATAAAACATCATACATGTATGGGCAAGTAAATGAAACTATAATGTACTGCTAGTAAATACAATATAGCAAAACTACTAAAGTCTAAGGCTAAATGCTATATCACTTGTTGGAGGTTTGAATATTAACATGTTAACATTGTTGATAATGCATTGTGTAGTGAATTTCACTGCCTGGTTGATCAAAGCGAAGGTAACTTTATCCCAAGGATGGCGGTAAATCAGTGGTTATAATTTGCACAGTTTGACCTGGAGTTATCAGCCTTCTGCAGTTTGCTGAAATATTTTCCAAATCTCCTAAGACATATTGGTCTGAAATGAGAAATTTCTCTACATGTACATATAATCAAATAATATTTTAGTTGCTTACAAATTGTTTTTGTTCAAGGAATCATGCATCATGTACAAAAACATGCAGAGAAAAATTGGTGTCACCTCTCCCAGAATACCTAAAACATGCATCAAAATGTGCCAAAACAATAATGGCTGGTAGATTTGCATCCGGCTTGCGCTCTGCCCCAACCTATAAATGTCCTACACCAAATGCGTATCATGGGTCAAGTGGCCCAACCAATAAATGTTCTAGCAGAAACAGTTACTGTTATCAATTTGTCCCTGTGGTAGTGCTTACATGTACTCTTATTGCTTTGAACAACTGAACCCAGAATGTTAACATGATCTTATCATCAGTTCAAGTTTGGGTCATCTGGGGTAGAAAAATACTGCTACCTTTAATGCCCACAATGCCATTCCAGTGAATTTGAGACGAAGTCTGAGGATGGATGAAAATTACTTTTTGAAGCTATTTGCAAAGCAAATAGCATTCTATGCCATCGGTTTGTATGTTTGTTGTGGATCACATATGGACACGCGAAGCATGGGGCGAGTAACCTAATTATTATGCATATTTTTGATGCCATATTTAATACAGAGAGCAAATGTGCTCTCCCTTAGAAAACAAAGAAATTGAAGGAGAATTTAGAATGTGATCAAGTCACTTACGCCCTTTTTGTACACAGCCCTTCAATTATCACGGGAATCAGCAGTGAATCAATTATCCGGATCCCCTAGCACAAACCATGTATGACATAAAAATATGCTAGAACTCCATGAACTACATGTATTCACCTATTCCTAGGTGGCCCGAGTTAAGGCCATTCAGGGCCTCTTGTTAGTATATACCCACACCGCGGCAAAACGATATGCTCCGCTGGCCAAAAGAACGAAGGCTCTGCTATCAAATACAAATTACCGAGGGTTTCAACTTTTTTAGTAAATAATTTTATAACTTAGTAAACTCACAATGAGTTACAAATTAAGTAAACTTCAACCTGTTAAAGTCTTTGGCTTAGCTTTTAAGTAGTTTTCTTAGTTTTTGACAAAACAGTTCACAAATGAATACTTTTAAGCAGAAATGTTAAAATCACGGCATGTGCCTGTTGTTTCTTTTCAGTTTTCGCGGGAAACTGGGGGCGGCCGCGCGCGGACAAGAAATAGCAAATACGCATGCGCGTGACGTTTTGCCGCGGTGTGGTATATACCACACCCGTGAATAGTGCTTTCCGCGCGCTCTGATTTGCAATCTGAAACGGTGAATGTGATTTCATATTCACCTCGGAGCCAAGCAGTGATTTGGATATTACTATAATTAGTACTAGGAAGGGAATAGTCAAGTTCATCAGCCTTTGGCTGTTGTTTGCATTACTCTAGGTAAATAATCTTCTATTTATTATTATTACGGTTCGGTTTGGTTTGTTGTCGTGCATCTGCGTTTCCTTCTGTTACGATCTTCAATCCCAACGGCTTTAAAAGCCATTATTTTGGCTACCTCCACCACGTTTTTCTCTCCGTAGAACAACCAGTAGTCAGGTCTGCCGTCTTTTATAGCAAGTACAGGTAGCTGTTTGGTGACTTGATCAACAGCTTCGCTCGGAGCAATAATAACCGTTTCTGATCCAAGCACGACCACCTCACGGTGCATCGAGTTTTGGAGCGTGTCTTGGTAGAGCTTGATATATTCTTCACAAGCAGCAGCATATTTGTCGAGAGTGCATCCTGACTTCGGCAAGATTTGTACTTTTGTGTTGTCTTCAATACTTTTCATGTCTACCGAGAATTTTACCTCGATAACTCTAAGCTTTGTTCTGCAGGTTGAAACAGTAGTGAGAAACTCGCAAACAATAGGGATTGCTTGATATGTAACTGCTGCTATTTTCGTGCAGTCCAAGTCGTCGGTATTTAGCCTGGCGGGCGTGAGCATGGAGAACACCTGATACCAAAAACATTGATAAAACGTTTGTTAGAAATTTGAAATTTAAAAAGCCTTGACGTGGAATGCAGTGAGTGTTATGCAATTATCAATTGAATACGGGAAAAAGTTGACCAAGCGCGGAGATGCAGGTAGGAGCAGTGGTAAAACACTCGCCTCTCACCACTGCGGTCCCGGGTTCGATTCCCGGCTCGGGCACCGCATGTGAGTTAGGTTTCCTATTGATTCCTTATCTGCATTAGAGGATTTTTCTTCAGGTTCTCCGGTTTTCCTCCCTCCGTAAAAATCAACTTGAGTTCAGTGTTGTGTTCCCAAAGGAGTAAAAGCAGACCCACATCAGCTGTAAGCTGCAATAATCAGCCTGCTACAACAAATATAGGATTTATTTTAATTTTAAGCGCTTCAAGAAGAGATGGAATGAGTGCTGGCACGAGTGCCGATTCGCTCCACACGAATTTCTCGCAAGAGGGCGGGAGAGTGGGCCGTTAAACTGCTGTCCTTGGCGCTGATCCATGTGAACTGAGCGGAGCATTTCTGCTATTTATCACTCTAACCCGTGGATGTTTGCATGCAGCACATGTTTATTAGGCGTTATTTCTTATTTTATACTTCGTGTCTCATTTTCGAATGCTGTGAATAGACGCAGAATACCGGATGACTCGGATAAATACCTTCAGAACAAGGGCGAAATACCAAAAAAAACCTCTAGGGAACAATCCCGCACACGTCAGTTTATGGCTTACATGGATGTGCGGAAGTCTGGGTTTCAACCAAATTTAGACTTCATAATAATCAGTCAGGGTGGAATTCCGTAACCGCTAGAGAATCTGCATGGGGTTTGGGTTTGGAGGTAGCCCTTTTCTCGTTAAACCGGGCCCAGTTCTCGAGCTGATGCTGCCGACATCCCCGACTCCAATTAATGTGTTTATACTGACCATAGCCCCACCCCTTCCTCCCCCCCCCCCCTTTTCGTCTGGGAATCTCGGGTGGGAGGATCGTCTGGGAAACTCGGATGCGCCCTCTACGGGCCCCCCTTTCTGAATTTTCTGGATGCGCCCTGTCCCACTCGAGCATGGTCTCTTTTTTTCAGATTTTCACGGGTGGAGGGCTGTTTAGGCTTCTTGTCACTGTTTCTCTATTCCTCAAGGAATATCTATATTGAAAATGTTTACTTCATTACAAATAAAATGTGTGAAGCAGCATGTCACTTGTCCCCTGTATTACAGATATATACAGTGATTGTATGTATGCAAGGTATATATAGGTGTGCCGTGTATGTAGGCGTATATAGTGTATACAGATTTAGAGGGCTAGTCGTAGAGTGTATATACAAGTATGTACACAATTGGGTCCCCTGTATTATTCAATCGCTAGTGGAAACGTAGTGAGCTTTCTTCGGATATTTTCTCGGTGTGTTGATACTCTGCCCCCAGTGTAAACTAACGTCTCTTCAGGAGAATCTGCTCCACGTTTTGTATTTTTATTCGGAGAAAGAAAGTATTTGTCAGTCTTACCGACAGGATCAAATCCATAATTTATCTTTCAACTGGCGTTCTCATATTACGGCGATTTCGGATCTCTAACTCAGAAACAACATTGTCAAGCAGTCCCTGTCTCTTGAGTAACCTTTTTCACAGACGAAAGCATAATGGCTTTTTCATGAAGCTTGAAGATTCCTCAGTACAAACGCTTATATTTTAAGTGATTAGATTAGAGCTTGGGCTGCCTGTGATCAACCTCGTGCGAAATTGATCTCTTCTGTCATTCACTTTAATTGGTTATCAGCCGACTGTCTCGTTTCGTTTAATTGCTTGACCCCGTTATCCTACCGTACGCCTTACTTTCATTTGTAATTAGATTATTTTTAAGATTTTATTATTAACTTTTAAGGCATTGAATGGACTTGCTCCTTGTTACTTAACTGACATTATTGAACATTATAAACCGGCGAGACAACTTCGTTCCTCGTCGTCAGTCAGCCATTTACGAGTTCCCACTTTTAACCTAAAGTCATGGTTATCGAGCCTTTTCAGTTAATGCTCGTAAGCTATGGAATAACCATCCACTGGAAATTAGGACTTGCTCCAACGTTGCTGCTTTTAAGTCTAAGTTAAAAACGTATCTTTAAATTAGCGTACAATTGATTTTTTACATTTTTATATTTTTACATTGCATAATTATCAATTTGTATTTGTATATTCATATCTTTCTATTTTATCAATGTTTAACTATTATCACTGTTATTGGAAAATGTATTGTAAAGCGCTTAGGGCAGTTTAATGAATAAGCGCTATATAAATCAGATATGATTATGTGTTCAGACCATAGTTAATAGAGTGGAATGGTTATGAAACCCGGCAAACTTCAAAGGGGCTAACAAAGGCGCTGCGATTTATGTTGGAAGGGGGCAAGACAAAAGATTGTGCAGGGTCATAGTTCATTAGCCTCCCCTGAACGACTGAACTCACACGTTTCTATTGGCTGATTGATTAACACATTGGAATTTCTATTGTGTTTTGTGCAGGATCACGGTTGAAAAAAGCTAACAAAGACATATAACAAAGAAGGTCGCTGGGTTTCATAACCATTCCACTCTATTAACTATGTTCAGACCCATCAGGATTTGATTGTCGTCACCGTTCGAATATATTACGTTGTCCTTTAAAGATTCATGTATTTTTTGGTCAATAAAAGTTCCTTTACAAGAATCATAAAGTTAGAAAGTGGTTAAAATGAACCGATAGAATCTCGAGGTCTCACACGTTGCTAATTTAATATTCCCTCTTGTAATTATTATAGACCCTATGCCTAAAGCTGGAACCTAATTTACATAAATTCAGAATTTTAACATTTGAAGAAAAATTGACACTATAACCTGAAAGAGCAAATACAAGTTATTCATCGTATGCAATTTAATAGTTTTATCACAAATTTCTCCAAAGTTATTACCATTTAAGGCTCAGGAAAAACATGAAAGCGAGGCTGGTAGGGCCTGGCCGACTATTTTCATACAAATCTCTCTTATTTCAAAAGTTTATTACTCTGTTGCAATGTAACTAGCCTGCTATGCAGACGTATTATTTCACTCTCATAAATTCCAAGAAAAAGTAACGTCTGCTTACCCGAGCGCTTAATTAGTTTCCAATATGCAAATATTTTCTGCCCAATCAAAGCCATTGTTATAATTTTAGTGAATTGGCGCGCCAGTGAATACTCTCCTGTGATTGGTCAATGGCAAATGTATTGTCTGAATTCCTTTTAAATGTAACATTACGTCACTTTCTAGGATATGAAAGGTTAAATCTGATTGGTCCATAACACAATGAGGTGTGCATATTGGAAACTGCTTAAGCGCTCGGGTAAGCAGACGTTCCTTTTTTTCTTCGAATTTATGAGGGTAAAAAAAAAAGCCTGCATAAGCAGGCACAATGTAACTTATGACACTCAAATTTCACGGGATTACTTATGCTTGCATGTTCTTTTACGTGACAGTGTTGGTTTTCACAAATATTCATTGCCGACAGGAGAAATCCAGTTGTAATCGAAATGTCCTTTATGCATAGGGTATATGTGATCATGGTATGCGATGTAAATAGTGTGAAATAAATCTATAACGCCGTTAGTGCGCATGCCGGCTGGTTGATCAAAGCGGTTCCGACCTACATGGTTAGTGGTAAAGTTCAGTATTTGATTTATTTTGGTAGATGATAGAACAAAAAAAAAGAACAAAAAAAAAACAGTCTGCATTTTAAAAGAATGCCAATCAGGATTAATGCTTTGCGAGCCCGTGTTTACATTTGAACAATAGAAAACCGTTACAATCGCCATTTTCGCACTGTACGATAATGGCGATTGTAACGGTTTTCTATTGTTCAAGCTCGCAAAGCATTAATCCTGATTGGCATTCTTTAAGACTCCGGCGGTAAAGACAAAGTATTCTACAGCAAATGAGTAGTTTTAAATCTTATTGTTACACATTAACCTAATGTAAATTATATAAAGGAAGAGCTCAAAATAATGGTACTTTTACGGGACCCAATTTTGATGGAAGGGGGCTGTACTCGCAACCCACCACCTATTTTGGCAAAATCTAGATTTTTGACCACAAATATCTTCTTGAATAAAATACTTATTGAAGAAGTAATTATTTCTAGTTTGTACAGGCAGAGAAGAACGTGTTTCTGCATTAAAATCAGGTATCCCTATTTTACAACGTGAGAAAATTACCCTCTAAAAAAAGGGGCAGGGGTATTACCCGCCACCCACCACCTCCCCTGACAAAATTGTGTCCCATTCGAAAGCCATTAGTTGATTTGGACTCGGCCATAAGGATTACTCGATTTACCTCTGGTGGGGGTCTCTGAACCACAGAACACCGTTGTACTGTTAGTATTTTTCCTTTAAACACCAGTTCAGTGCAGTTGACAACTGTCTCCACAGCTAAATAGATATAAAGTATGTATAGTCAAGCCATGAGCACAGCTCTAAGTATACACGGGTTTACTTTCATAATAAAATTTTCTTTAACGTGAGCGAAAATTATAGATATCTTGTTCGGCATGGGGAGGGCCGGACGGGAACTATTTGGCTCGAGGTTATAACGCGTACAAATCGACTGAGAGCCGAATATTTTCCCGTCCAGCATAAAATGTTGCGTGTACCATCGCCCGACCGACCAGTTTTTTTTTTTAAGTAAAGCCCCAAAAAAGAAAGATTGAAGAGGAACCCAATTTTTTGGGAAAAGTAAACAAGAAAAGGTTGAAGAATAATTTCATAATTTCACTACCTGATCCGAGCTCTCTACATTACTAGTGGATGACAAAGTAGTCGAGGAATACAGGAACATTTTTACACGAGTCTTCAAGCGGCTGAGTTAGTAATCATGCTTTACTTGGTTCCAGGCCCCAACGTCGATTCCTTGGTTTTTGCCCGACCGACCGACCCACCATCACGAGCCAGATGGCGATGGTAAACGAAACATTTTATTGGGATGGCCTTACAGTCAATACGTTTTTTTTATCATATGACCACTTTCTGAATGGCAAAATAACAAGCAAAAAACTCTAGCAGGGCTGGACGGCTGTTGCAGGCCCACCCACTCACTCACGTTGATGTAATGGGCTCCTGGTAATACTCGTTAACTCATTAACATATTCACTATCATCACCATCATCGTTATTTTATCATCGTCGTCATCATCGTTATTATCATCATCGTAATCGTCATCATCATCGTTATCATTATCATCATAAAGGGGTGATTGACAGTTTTCTCTGTTGAATTTTACAGAGTTCATTCAAAATGAAGTTTTTCCTTTTCTTTCTACTGCGGTCGAGCCCCGAAGGTCTCCAAGGTGTGCTTGTTCCTCGCAAAGACAGCGATTGCTTCAAACGACCTGTTTGCATACTAGCACTTAGTCTCATTATTCTATAGCTATTTCCATGGAATACGACCTCAAATATTATATTTCGACATATTAAAACAAGCAAAAATGCATATATGAATAGCAACAGTACTGACTTACTTTTAGGATCTTCAAATGTTACAAAAGCAGTTGAAGCGTCTTCAGGGTTGGGAAAACTGACAGAATCTACATCACCAGCACCCTTTATGAAGTGAATGAGAACCTCCTTGGTGGAAGTAGATGGTGGGATATTCGACACTAGCACACTTCTCATACGTTCTTCGTCCAGTCGATCTAACCAGTAATTTGACGAGTTCATAGCTAGAACAAATAAAACCATTTCGGTTTACAAAGTGTAAAATTGTTTACAGCAATTTAGGCGAAATCAAGAGGGATATTGACAACTCGTACGGCTCTTTATTCTACTTTTAACTCCATAGAGTCGTTCGGGCCGTTCTACTCACAAAGCTGATCAAGTTAAATATCAAATGTTTGATTACAGTTGTTTTTTGGTAAAAATACAGCTCTATATAGACTATGTTGGCCCAGTATCCGGTCATTTCCTCTATCAGGCCAATTAACATTAAATTTAAGTTAGCTTTTTTGTGTCTGTCCTAATATTGACAATGATTTTCTTCAAACATGGTTAAAATAGCTGTGCGATCCACGACGCGCTTCGCCGTAAGCTACTCTAAACTCTTCACCTCCTCGGAACCTGGAATAGTACTGGCTATTCAAACAATACCTAAACCTGAAACAATACAAACCTTAACCCTAAAACAATGGAATTCTTTGTCAGTGCAATCCAAATGGGGTGCAATAAAATGCAAGGTGGCCTCTGCTGTAAATTGTTTGTTTCTACAAAGGCAGCCCAATATAATGTTTTTTACAAGGAATGTATGGGAATCTTTAGAAAAAATAATTCTAAAACTGTACTAAAATGATCAATAAGGTCATGAAATCTTGCCTGTGTGTTGTGAAGTTGTCCCTCTTATCACTGATATGTTTATTTCTGGTCTGAGGCACTTCTGGGATTTTTTCCTTTCCCTTTATAAATATTGAGAAGGCAGGAAACACGCGTTCGCCACGCGTTCGCCACGCGTTCGTCACTGCTCCCGAAGAAAAGCCGTTCAACTAAGATGATGGAACCCCGGCTCGGGCGATTTTTTTTTTCCAGCCTAGTTCATTGCGCATCCCTTTGTGCGCATAATTTTGTTTAGCAATTGGTGAAGCATAACACAATTGTCTACTTTATATATATTGTATAATCCAATATGGCGACTATCCCAATCGCGATGTAACGAACAGCTTATTGAATAAGATTTATTCATTTCATACCAAATATGAATATTATCTGACAATGAGAATTATGATAGTGGACATATGTAATAATTGTCCTATCGGCGTTTCGATCCCAACAGCAATATTGCCGTCAAGAGTTTGAATAGTCCGAAGCTTAAGTCGAAGACCAAACCATGTCGAGTGCTCAACTAGCAATACGAATTTCAGCTTCCAAACAACGAATTTCACCTTCAGAACTATTCTGTTGCGAGTACCAAAATTATGGGTCAGCTAGTTGGGCACGTGGAGATATGGAATTTATCTTCGAGTGTTCAACTTGATGATATCTCATAAGTGAGCGCAGCGAATGAGTGAGATATCAAGTTGTGAGATATCAAGAGTGAGATATCGAGTTGAACAAGAGAAGATCAATTCCATAATATACACATCCATGTATTGTTTGATTTATTTTATAAACAATACTTGGACCTGGGCCCTGTTGTTCAAAGCAAGGGTAAGCATGTGACGTGGAAATCGCTAATTGGCTGAAAGGCGACACATAAATGAGGACATTTTCATCATGTCTTAAAAATTAAATCAGGACTTGTGGATGTATCAATTGTTTTCAATAATGCTGTAAACTAAAATAAAATGTCTCACCTTTGAAGTTGTTGTCCTCCACAGGTCTTTCAAATCTTCTAATGCGCAGAAGAGCATGCGCATGCGCATGCGCAATAAACTAGGCTGTACGTTTGATTTACAGCCCAGTTCGTTGGAGTCACATCTGAGTCTAGGGACCATTTGATACTCGCAACATAAGACTTCTGAAGGTGTAAATTCCAATGTTCAAAGCTAATTTGGTATCCCTACTAGCTTCTTTATACAAAAGTATAAAGGAGAGCTATACATTTATATTTAAAACCGGATTTAAAACGTGCGTGTTTCCTCGATCGAGTCTCCCAGGAGTTTGTAATAATTATTGTTTCAGGCTTGATATTTAGCTGATAATTGATATTGTTATTCCAGCCAGTACTTCTTTATAGCTCCTCTGTCAGCGCATTGTTAAACTCGTTCAGACACTCTCACGGCTCGAGTACGTACATGTAAACAAAACTGCCGCCATCTTGGATAATAGAATGCCACGTATTTTGCCACGGTCACCAATTGCTAAAACTTCGATGCGCAGTAGGGTATGCGCAATGAAGTGGGCTGTATAATCGATTCACAGCCTAGTTTGTTCGACGAACAGGGTAATCCTACGGTGGCCGGTATGGACAAAACACGATAACAAAAGCCACAACAGGAAAACAAAAGCCAAAACACAAAAACAAAAGCCACAGCACGATAACAAAAGCTACAACACGGAAACAAAAGCCACAACACGGAAACAAAAGCCACAACGCGGAAACAAAAGCCACAACGCAGAAACAAAAGCCACAACGCAGAAACAAAAGCCACAACGCAAAAACAAAACCCACAACGCAAAAACAAAACCCACAACGCAAAAACAAAACCCACAACGCAAAAACAAAACCCACAACGCAAAAACAAAAGTCACAACGCAAAAACAAAACCCACAACGCAAAAACAAAACCCACAACGCAAAAACAAAACCCACAACGCAAAAACAAAACCCACAACGCAAAAACAAAACCCACAACGCAAAAACAAAACCCACAACGCAAAAACAAAACCCACAACGCAAAAACAAAAGTCACAACGCAAAAACAAAAGTCACAACGCAAAAACAAAAGTCACAACGCAAAAACAGTATGGTATAGCGTATAACATGACATGTTAAGTAAAAATGACAATTATACGGCCATCTACAAAGTCAATATGTTGATCATATATAATAAGTAATTTGTAATATAAGAGACCGGAGGATTTTTAGATATGTACATATAAAGGACTAAAAAAGTATAACGAGTGGAGCACTTGAGATTTAGATTGTGAGACTGACAGTATAATTCTTATCATCAGGGGTCAAAAATTATACTGGAACTGCTTGGTATTGTGAAGGAATTTCGTGGGATTTATATATATTTTTTAAAAGAAAATAAAGTATGGCCAAATGAAAATATAAGTGGCAGAAAGTAATGACGTGTGAAATCTCCGAGAAAAAGTACCAGGCATTCGTATGTTTCAAAATCGAAAGACGTCTACGATTTGACCCTACATACTCAGTTCACATTGTGTATCTACTCGTTATGATTATGGTGAATTTAATAGTATAGAAAGGAAGGAGATAACGCTTACCTAAAAGAATAACAGTACTGGGCTGGAGGAGATGTAGTACGTGGGATTTGATCAAGGAAAAGGTCAACTTTAACGAACTTTAACGGAATAAGAATTGTCTGATTTTGGCAATTATGCCTGACTTCGATACGAAATAAAATTATGTTCACACTCCAAATTGATTTTTAATTAGTACACAAAATGGCTAAGGGAAGCCTAGAATTTTATATAATAAAATAATAACGGGATCCGTTTTTTCATTTCATTGGCACTTTAACCCTGGCCATAGTATTGAATTTCACGTTCCGCTTTTAATAACGTTACGGAGGTGTTCTTGCAGTTTAATAGATTTCATCAGATAAAAAAAAAAGGTCTTAAGTGACGTTAAATGGATTTTTTTGCGCAGTGTATTTCATTGACTTTAAAAATGGCTGTTTCATGCATGCTAAGTTATATTTCAGTTATTTTTGCGTTGTGGGTTTTGTTTTTGCGTTGTGGGTTTTGGTTTTTGCGTTGTGGGTTTTGTTTTTGCGTTGTGGGTTTTGTTTTTGCGTTGTGGGTTTTGTTTTTGCGTTGTGACTTTTGTTTTTGCGTTGTGACTTTTGTTTTTGCGTTGTGACTTTTGTTTTTGCGTTGTGGCTTTTGTTTTTGCGTTGTGGTTTTGTTTTTGCGTTGTGGGATATGTTTTTGCGCTGTGGGATATGTTTTTGCGTTGTAGGTTTTGTTTTTGCGTTGTGGGTTTTGTTTTTGCGTAGTGGGTTTTGTTTTTGCGTTGTCAGGGTTTTGTTTTTGCGTTGTCAGGGTTTTGTTTTCGTGTTGTGGCTTTTGTTTTCGTGTTTTAGCTTTTGTTATTGTGTTGTGGCTTTTGTTTTCGTGTTTTGGCTTTTGTTTTCGTGTTTTGGCTTTTGTTTTCGTGTTTTGGCTTTTGTTTTCGTGTTTTGGCTTTTGTTTTCGGGTTGTAGCTTTTGTTATCGTGTTGTGGCTTTTGTTATCGTGTTTTGTTCATACCGGCCACCGTATAATCCCGTTCATCGATCGAGCCGCATCTTTGTGTTTCTAGGTCATTTGGTACTCGCAACAGAATAGTTCTGAAGGTGAAATTCGTTGTTTGGAAGCTGAAATTCGTATTGCTAGTTGAGCACTCGACATGGTTTGGTCTTCGACTTAAGCTTCGGACTATTCAAACTCTTGACGGCAATATTGCTGTTGGGATCGAAACGCCGATAGTCGCCATATTGGATTATACAATATATATAAAGTAGACAATTGTGTTATGCTTCACCAATTGCTAAACAAAATTATGCGCACAAAGGGATGCGCAATGAACTAGGCTGGAAAAAAAAAATCGCCCGGCTCGGTACATGCTAGGATAGCTGCAAAAACCGTCGACTTTGACTACTTACAAAGCGAGGAAATAGCGATGGGTCGATTGAATGAGTGCTACAGGAATGTGAGAAAGGGTTTCTGGAGGTAAAATGCTGAAAGTTTCGATTTTCGAAGAATTACGAGGCCTCGAAGACTCGCCACATGGACTAATGGCATCTCGTGCCTGCCTTCTCAATATTTATATAGGGGAAGGGAAAAAATCACAGAAATGCCTCAAACCAGAAATAAACACATCAATGACGAAGAGGAACAACGTCACAACACACGGGCAAGATTTCATGACTTCATTTCATGATCATTTTAGTACAGTTTTAGAATTTTTCTAAAAATTCCCATACATTCCTTGTAAAAATCATTAGCTTGGGCTGCCTGTGGTTTCTATTGAAGAACGTTATGTAAATATCCTGAATAAGAGACTTTAATCACGAACTCGAAGATTATGTATTTAATTCGAGATCATTTCTCAGTTCTAGTTCTAAAAGACGGCATATCTATTTCAAAGAACCGACGGAACCCGACGGAACCAACGAATCGCAATATGCAAAAATATTACCACGAGAAAATTAGTGATCCGAATCCTTTTGTATAGGGCAATTCATTATGACGGCACTCTAGTTCTGACGAAGCTGAAAAGGTCGAGTTAAAAGTTAGTTTAAATGCTCCATGCCAGTCCTAACACTCATACAAGTGAAAACTGGATATGAACATTTTATTATAGATTTTCTTCGGATAAACCATATATACCCATATATGGGCTATACGGATATGTGCTGCCAAACAGGGTATGGTTTTCAGCTACTTCAGTCTGGAACAGAGTATATAAATTTCGCTTTTTTGCTCAGTGAAACAGGGCCTTAATCTCGCTCTCCGGTCTCTCCGGTCTGGAACAGGGTCAATCTTTCTTATTGGAATCGGCGCCAAGTCATCGCTTAACGTCACGTTTGCTAGGTCACGATATCAGTAGATCAGAACGCACGGTACAGTTTTCACATGTTTTTGTCTGGAACAGGGTATCTTTTTTCACTAGTTTGTCTGGAACAGGGTGGCGAAAATAGCATTTTCCTGGTCTCTGG
Organism: Actinernus sp. WN-2022; assembly: GCA_030867875.1. Taxonomy (NCBI): domain Eukaryota; kingdom Metazoa; phylum Cnidaria; class Anthozoa; order Actiniaria; family Actinernidae; genus Actinernus; species Actinernus sp. WN-2022. The sequence goes on along the minus strand of JAOWCC010000592.1, from coordinate 118,226 downwards.
AACATCATGATTGTAAGGGTTTCAAGGGCTCAGCGGCATACCGCTACCCCCCCCCCCCAAAAAAAAACGTATGATGTTTTTTTGTTTTTTGTTTTTTTTGCCTCGCTGCCTCGCTGCCTCGCATTATGCCTCGCTGCCTCGCATCATGCCTCGCTGCCTCGCATCATGCCTCGCTGCCTCGCACTTTTGTGAACCTCCGTTCAGTCGGTTACATATGAGCAATCTATGAGTATCTATGATCACACTGGTAATCAAGTTTGCTATCTCGTATGAACTAACTGCATATACGTACTCTATGCACTGTACTGAAGAATACTACTCTGATACCGGAATCGTGAATTGTTGCACTCAGAAGTTTACAGAAACGAAATGTTGATGCATACGAAGGAAAAGACGCCATGTTGGATTCACTGGAAGGGACCAAATTCTATGATAGTTGCAGTACATGAAGCAAGGTAATTAAATAATTTACTATATATGAAGGTGATTTTGTTCCTTTTTATTAGTTATGTATTGTTTACTCTATTTACTAGTTGTATATGATTCCTAACAGTATTTCAGTCGTCCAACATATAGTATTTAAGCGTCTATTTTACTGTCATGTATATAAATCTGTTCGTACGCCATTTTATGTCCTCAATGGTTTACGCTATCGCAAATTAATTCAGTGATTGTTATATATTTGAGAAAGCTGTACAACTATCTGTGGTTCATTAATTATTATAATCAATACAGGACTGTAGATCCCGACTTGCGAAATTTGTTTATTTTAATTGTGTTAGATCATAGTTAATATAGTGGAATGGTTATGAAACCCGGTAAACTTCAAAGAGGCTAACAAAGGCGCTGCGATTTATGTTGGAAGGGGTAAGACCAAAGATTGTGCACGGTTATAGTTCATTAGCGTCAAAAATAAGAATAAATAGATAAATCATGGTGTTTCATTGGATGTCAAGATGCATATTGCATCCACCTGACGAAGCTTCGAACAAGGGTTTCACCCGGTATCAAGACCCATGCATGTGACCAAATAGAGTTTCTCTATTGGATGACAATCTCATTAATTATTCATGATTTTAGAAAATAAAAAACAAATTGATGTCCGATTTCAATTTTTTTACTTTTCAATTTTCATACACAGCTAATTCGAGGCTTTTATTTTGCCTGAACTTTTGTTGGAAAAAGGAAGAAAAAGCGAGTCTGCCAACATTGCAAAGTCTTCATCCCAACACAAAAGACTATATGAAAGTCAACATGTGTGCCCGACACAAGGATTTCAAAGAGAAAAAAATATAATAAACATGATGTCACACACCACAGGTATCCCAGTTGAACGCCAACCTGGCGTCTTGTTACTCGGGCCAGGCCTTTGGCCGGCGCGAGTCAGAAGCAAGTTTTTTTATTATTATTATATTTTTTTGTGTTTCGAGTTGGCTCAACACGCGTCAGGATCAACCAATCAGATTCGACACTGCTCGGGACTCCCGCGGGTCATCTGTACGGTCGATCTAAGATGGGGAAAGCTGGATAAAGCAGTCGGCGGGGAAAGAGGGGTTAAAAGTCGTCGAATTCTCTTTAAATCGCCACCAGAGAACAAGAAGAAAATCAGCTACTCTTCAAATCAGCTTTCTACAGAAATCTTCGTTTGGTTTTCCCGAAATGACTACAACATATGACTTGGACTGGGTTGCGAGATCTGCATGTAGCGGAGCGAGATCAGTCGTTGTACGTATATGTGCTGTAGTCAGAAGATTTAGAAAAACAATCGAGAAGTAAAGCAACAAAATAAGAGCTTCTCGATGATCCCTAAATAAGGAGAGGAGTAAAAGATTCTCCTGCGGGTTGTGACAGCTAGTGATTATAATACCCTAAAATTTGTGAGAGCAGTTTCGAATCATATTGCAAGACCAGCGGGAATCCTGAGTCGAGATCCGTGAGTACAAGGACATAAATATTTAATTTTCTGTAAAGGGAAAACTCGGAAACACTTTACTGAGGTGCCTTTGTAGGAGCTATCGATCTGTAATGATTTTGCGAGGGGATGAAATGATAGTAAAGTGGTGTATTCTACATGTGGTTTAATTAAAAAGCACCTATAAGTTCTCAAGTATTATTCGTATTATTTCCTTAATTGTTTGCTCTAAAGAAATAGTTTTGAGGAGATTACTCATTTAAAAAAATGAATTAATAGCAGGCATAAGAGTAAGCGATCTTAGTTTGGTGGATTTAACGCGTTGAAATAAAGTCTTAACTCTTGTACTGCTAAGGACGAATATACTCGTTTTTTTAATGGTTACTTACTTTGAGGGTTTCAATCGTACAAAGTTTAAAGAGCAAAGCCCTGAGATTCCTACACAGCATAATGTATAGACAAATGATCATATCAGTGAATTGCATTAGGCATATATTAAAAATGAATAATTTTATCTACATCTACATCCTCCCTTTTTTGCATAAGTTAACTTCAGTTAACATTATTTCACATCGGAAAAAAAGACTAAAGTAGCACTTCCAAAAAAAACCTACAGATTCTACATTTTCTCACAAACATGCATATTTCACATAAAATTTAGAGTTTCATGTTTGCACTAACCTCACTTTCTGTCTCCCAACACCTAAACTTGCCTAGCACCAAGCCATTCTGTCCATCAAGCTACATTCATCCATAATGACCGCAAAGCATGCCGGGAAATCCTACCAAACAGCGACATGGCCCTTCCCCCGTCTTCATTCTTCAAAATATATACTAAGTCTAAAGCCATTTCGACCTAACAGCATCATACTGGAATCAATGGCAAGTAAATAGTGTCTAATATTCCAAAACAGCTATGATAGGTGGCTCCAGACCACCCGTTTATAAAGCCCACGCTAAGCATAAAGTGACAGAAGAAGTCCTAGCCCATTCTACGAGTTTGAAATGATCATGAAGCTCGTTCTCCATCACAATAACATGCACAGACTCAGTTATTCGAGAAAGTGCTGATTCAAGCTTTCATCAGACTCCAGCACTCAAAAGATGAAAAAAATAAATGCATTAAAAAGCCTTAACTTCTGAGTCCTTCCTCAAACAAACTTTGCTGTGTGGTCTGTTGGATGAGTTCATGATGTCAGCATAATGGCGGTCTAAATAAGTTGAGCCCTCAGTGTTAAAGATCAGTTGAAATTTCTATGACAACAGTTATTACCTTTATCATAAGGGGGAGGGTTCTGTTCAGTCTGAAGTAGATAAAAAGAGTCACTTTTAAAACTTCAGCAGGACAAGGGTTAACATATATGTTCGAAGGTTCGAATTCGCTGAGTCATTGCCTTCATGAATTGAAGGCGCCTTGGAAAATATGGATCGGTCGATCGGAACACGGATCAATCGGATCACAACTTATTGCCCAAGTGACCTTTTTATTTTATTTTTCCTCAAGGACCAATTTTTTTAATAGGACCTGCATTTTCTTCTGAAATTCTTTATTGTATATAGCCATTTTTCCCTCTTGACGTTAAAGATTATCTTTATCTGTAGACATACAGACAGACTTTATTCGCAGATCATTAGCTCTTTGTAATTTAGAAAATAATTAGTGGATGAATTATTCTGTAATCTTAAAAATCTAATATTTAGTTATTATTAATTTTGTTCTGAAATTATGGTGGATCACATGTTCATATTGGAATAGTGTAGCCTCCACCCTAAACCCAAACCCCAAAAAAGGAAATTTTATTTTCGCAGACTAAGGACACTCAACTCGCACCAGTCACACAGCCGCCCTTTCACAAAACATTTCGGCTCCAGTATTCTATCAATACATTTTCTGTTGGGATGCCACGTATATGCATTGCCCGAGTTACAGGCTGCTTATTAGGCGTTCGGTTTAAAAGGTAAAATCCGTGAATGGGAATAAGGAAATCAATTCAAGCAATCCAAATCCGAATTTAATTTACTTTGAGGTCATGATCAATACTCGAATCATCATGATTGGCAGTCGATGTTGGAACAAACTTTTGAAACTCAGAAATATCAACGAAAAGCAGCAGAAAAGGAAGGTACGTGGTGCTAATAACTCACTGAAGGGTATTGGAGGTCATTTTAATGTATTTTGAACAATTTAGAGCCGGTTCCGTTGGTTCCGTTAGGTTCCGTTGGTTCCGTCGGTTTCGTGAAATAGATATCCAAAAATTCGCCAAAAATATATTTGTTCGACTCGAGAGATTTTGATAAATGGCAGGCCACACAAGGAAGTTTGACTCACTGATTAACTTTTCCCAGTGATGAAATGCTTTAAAATCCTCATTTCTTGATTTTTGGATCAGCCGTTTGCACAACCGCGCGTAAAGCCGCAAGCGATGGAAGCAGAAGCACAAGGCGCCTTACGTTCTAGTGAAAATCAAGAAACGGAGACGTGAGCGGAAGCTCGACGGAAGCATAAGCGGAAGGAACGGAAGGTTTCCTTCTTCTTACGTCTCGGCTTCTGCTTCCATCGCTTCCGTTCCAGTGAAAACTAGTCAAACGTAAGCAGAAGAATTTAGCCAATCAGAATGCTGATTCTCAGGTCGTTAGCAATTTAAGTATAGCATGCAAGCGAGGTTTTCGCTTCTGAACGAGGCTTATGCTTCCGTTTCTGCTTCCGTCGCTAGTGAAAACCAGGCTTAATGCACCAGTCAATTCCAGTGGTGCCCCGGCCACGATGGAGCATTTGCATAGTTTGAGATCCCGGGAGTGGGGCATTTGCAACTATATCGGCCCGGGGGTCGGGCATTAGTCAGCAGTCAGCATAAGCAAAAGACGTTCAGCAACCGGAGGTCAAATTTTCCTTTTTTGGCGCGATTTGACGCCATCGCCTGCGTTGGCCGCGTAACGCCAAGTCACAAACGTCAAACAGAACAAGTCTTCCCGTCCATGTTGATCGGCAAGAAACGTGTCCAAGGTTTATAGGAAGATTTTACCACCGTTTTCAATCCAATCTCTCAGTCTGGCGATGTCCATGCTATGAAAAACGTCTGGTGTTTAAACAAAAGTTCGGCTCTATATTCTACTCCGTGACAGTAAGGTAGGGCACTGTATTGCATTGTTAGTGCATCGGCCAAGCACAGTGCATATCCTACTTGCAGCAAACATTATAAATGGAAGCGCGCCGGTTTATTGGCAAAAGCGAGAACTTCGTGGCTGACAGACTTGTCCAGCAAGGCCGGCTCCAAATGCTTGTGGGTGTATTTAAAGGCCATATTTTCCCGTTAATGCTAGTTTTGAACTGCTTGTTTGGACTATTTTATGAAGTGAAGCCGGACTCGCGCGTATTCATTTCACTCTGATTCGAAATACTCATACTTGGGAAGGTATATGGATGTGCACGGGGGTGGGGCATTTGAAATTCAAAAAATTCGGTCCACCAACCGAAGACACGTTTTTGAGCAACTTTGAACGGCCACTACAAATAAATGAAATCAACTTTTTATTCCGGAATCCTTTGAGCTCCTGCTCTAGCCAGGGCTTATATGCACTTTCAATAAGTTATTTTCTGTGTATGATATCCATTAAAGAAACTGATAACTAGTAATATTATGAACAAAGATATTAATGGTCTTTATAATAATATTTCATAATGTTGTTATTCCGCCAGTCCGCCAATCCACCAGTCATTACACCCATTACACGAATTACACCATCCGATCGATTGGTAGTTAGTTCCCGACGGTTCCGAACAGCAACAAGTTTTATTCAGGTGGGAGAAAAGTACGCGCTACATGTACATGGCGCAGTAAAACTACCGTAGCTCAACTAATGGCCTCGTAGTGTTTCATGTGAAACTTCCAAAGAAACCTTTGGCGTGATAATAGGTAAAGATCGAGGTTATCGGAACATCAATCAGTACAAAATATACCACCTAGAATTAAATTATTATTGAATAACAGCTGTGTAAAGATTTTGCCTTAGAGTGCCAGTATCGGGCCAGTTGAACAATTATATTGTTGAAAAGTATATTGTATGAGTAGTAAAACAGCTTATTTTCTCGAATTGAAATTGTATACCAACTAAGGTCCGCTAATCGAGACATACATGTTTATCTAAAGTAACGCAAAGACATTATTCATGAATCAAAATTACTCGAATTTTATTCGCTAGTCCAAAATTCCCAACCAGAATTTCTGAATGGGAAATCGTGTACCCGATTTACAATTCCCGTGGTTCGTACCAGTTCCAGGCCTTTATATGCGGAACGTTTTTCATCTGGAACGATTTGTGTACAAATGGTAAACACTTTTTTCCGATCGGGAAATTCCGTTTGGGAAATTTTCTGTACCATTTACACCGACATTTCCGACCGGAATTTCTGTGTAAATGGTAAACAAACAGTCAATGGCGCGCGACCCGTGTAGTTGTCTTCGCTGACCCGCCGCTATGTACACTGGTTATTGTCGTTTTATATTCCCCGTCCCGGCAGTCGCTCAACCGATTTACGAAACCAGTTTACGAAACGACCACCAACTGTTAGAAAGAAAAATAAATGTTGATTAAAAGTGACTATATACCGCTTCATAGTTAGTACATACTTTTATGGATAACTCGCTTGTTGTCAATGACCGGATATGCAGCTGACCTGATACTGGGCATCTCAGGAGCTTTGCAAAAATGGCAATAATTTTCAAGATCAGTTAAGGTAAAGTCGTCAACCTCATTACATTATGTTGGTATATAAATTAACTGTATCTGGAAGAAACTTCACGGCTTTTCCTACCACGAAAGGAAAGATACCAAGGCGGATCCAGACCCGTTTAATCGGTCAGATTTTAAGCAATTTGCAAGGCTCCATCCAAGGAAATATCCTGTCCGACGATTGACTCGATATATAAAGGGAGATCTCTAAAAATGTCATCGGAAATCTATCGGTCAGCTTTTTGTCTGGATCCGCGCCTGGATACAGTGGTTATAAACTGAACTGACCCGATATTGGGCAACATACTGTACTCCATATTACTATTGGAGACATTGGAATTTCTCTACTGACGTTTTGCTTTAACCTTTCAGACCTTTTGGCAGATTTCAAGAAAATCATAGCGATTCTATAATCTCTCTTGTAGTTGAAATTCTGGTGAAAAAAGTTAAAGGGTCGGCAGCGAAGTTTAGAGCGTTTACATTGAACTGGAAGCGGTATTTGACTGTATACATGGAAATACTTAGAATATGTTTTGATCCCTTTAATACGAATATATATGATATGATGATATACTAGAAAAGTTCAGGTTATTATACGAATCAAAACAATTAAGCCATAAAGTATTACGATTAATAATTACCTGCACCGGTAGTAGTCACCAACTTCCCAAGAGCTGGCGCTCCATCGACATTATCATTCGCCTTGTAATACACTGTCAGATGGTTGGGTTGTTGTGGTTTGTGATTTTCTTGTGTATCGAGCAACTCTTGTCCACGCTGACCAGTAGTTGATTGGCTCTGTAGGATCTCAGTCGTCAGGTCTCTATTAACCAGACCCTCAACGTGCTCCACATAACTCTTAAGTTGTCCTATCTGCAGCTCCAGGTGTTTCTGCTGGGATCGATGCGTTGTGTTTTGTTTGTTCTGTATCTCGTCTATCGCTGCCATCACTTCCGCTTTGTGTTCTGTTAACTTACGGATTGCTGTTTCAACTCTCTCGTTCACTTCCTTTCGAGCTGACTCCAACTGTTTTTGTGTATCAGCTATCTCATTTTCTGAACTGGCCAGTTCACCTTGATAAGTTGGTGAATAATACTACGTTAATACGTTGGTGAATAATACTTTTCAGACCTTTGAATATATGGACGTTCGTTTGAGAAGTCTGCAATGTATCAGAATGCTTGTCATTTATCGCCCTCCGGACAATACTTCAAGTACGCTTTTTTATGAAGAATTTTCGAGGCTACTGGAACAAGTTAATGCTGAACCTGTAGAACACACACTGATAACGGGTGACTTTAACTTTCATGTTGACGATCAGGGAAATACTTATGCTAATCGGTTCAATGAAATACTTGAATCATGCAATCTGGAACAGCATGTTGTGGGCGCTACCCATATCAGTGGGCACACATTAGATCTTGTGATTACGAAAAAAGGTGATCATATCATCAAGGAAGTCAAGATCAAGGATCCTGTTATCTCTGACCATTGTGCAGTTTTTTGTAGGTTTCATCTGCAGAAACCACAGTTTGTAAAAAAGAGAATAAGCTATCGGAAAACAAGGACCCTGGACATGGTCTCCATGTGTGAGGATATCTCGAATTCCCCTTTAATACAAGATCAAGCTTCTGAACTAGATGCCCTTGTGGATCAATATGACAGTGTGTTGGGATCACTACTAGACCGCCACGCTCCATTAAAACAACGTGTTGTGACTTTGAGACCTCGTGCACCTTGGTATACACCGGAAGTTGCTGATGAAAAGAAAACCCGAAGGCGGCTGGAGCGGAAGTGGCGTGCATCCAGGTCCCAATATGACCGTGAGCAGTATGTATACCAATGCAGTGTCGTAATTAACCTTATTGATTCACTGAAGGCGGCATACTATACCGATGTTATCAACAAACATTCATCTGATCAGGGGGGACTATTCAAAAGTGTGAATAAACTGCTTCAAAAAACAACTGTAAAGCGATATCCGCCCTTTTATGATAACAATGTCTTGGCGAATTTATTCGCTAACTTCTTCACAAGTAAGATAGATACGATTCACCTTGAGCTTGTAGAGAAAAGTACTAGTGCTGAATATACCTTGGAACTGGATGAGTCAATTTGTCAAACAGAATTCTGCCACTTCAGTGAGGTTAGCCAGGATCAAGTTAGAGAGATGGCAAGAAAACCATCCTCGAAGTCCTGTAGCCTCGACCCTCTGCCTGCATCTGTATTTAAGGGCTGTTTCAATACGCTACTACCCACTATAACTAGAATCATAAACTTGTCACTCTCAACTAGTACTATGCCTGATGTGCTGAAGATTGCAGTCCTGGCTCCTACTTTGAAGAAAGATGATGCTGACTTCCAGCAGTTTGTGAACTTTCGCCCTATTTCCAACCTAAAGATGATCTCTAAGCTGATTGAGAAGTCTGCGGCCATTCAACTGACAGACTACGTGATGAGATACCATCTTAATGAGACGTTTCAGTCTGCATACAAGACTCTCCATTCCACTGAAACAGCCTTAGTGAGAGTTCAGGATGATATCCTACGTGCTGTTGATAATAATAAGTCGGTCATACTTTTGTTACTCGACCTATCAGCAGCCTTTGACACGGTAGACCATTCAATACTGTTGTCAAGACTCTCACATCGGTTTGGTGTGAAGGACAATGTGCTTGCTTGGTTCAAATCATATCTTACATCACGAATGCAGTTTGTCCAGATTGAGGATTCAAAGTCGACACAGCGTCAATTACATCGTGGCGTACCCCAAGGATCCGTATTAGGTCCTTTATTGTATCTTCTCTACACTTCACCGATTGCTGACATCATCAGGCAGCATAACTTGCAGTACCATCTTTATGCTGACGACACCCAACTGTATGTATCTTTCAAGACTGATTGTCATGATGATCTCTCTTTGGCTAAATTAAATCTTGAACTTTGTGTTAAGGACATAGACTGCTGGATGGTGAGAAACGGATTGAAGCTAAACCAAGATAAAACTGAACTTGTCCTTATCAGTTCCAAGTACCGTCCTAGGCCTGCCCTTAAATTTATCCAAGTGGGTGCTGAAGAGATCCATCCTAAGACATCTGCACGGAACTTAGGGGTTATTGTAGATCAGTGCCTGAATTTAGATCAACATGTGAAAAAGACATGTAAAAGTTCTCATTATCATTTAAGGAATATTGGTAAAATCAGAAAATATCTTACTCAAGACAGTGCAGAAATTTTAGTCCATGCATTTATTGGCTCTAAGTTAGACAACTGTAACGCGCTACTCTATGGCCTTCCTAAGTATTTAGTACATAGACTACAACTGATTCAGAATACTGCTGCACGTATTGTCACGCTTACGAGAAGATTTAATCATATTACTCCTGCTATGTGTAAGCTCCATTGGCTGCCTGTACAATACCGTATCACTTTTAAAATGCTACTCTTAGTCTATAAAGGCCTTAATGGCCTGGCACCTAGTTATATTGTCGAACTGCTCAATTATCGCACGTGTACACGCTTGCTTCGGTCGAATTCCCAAGAGCTTCTGCACGTGCCAAAATCTAACTTAAAGACTTATGGAGACAGAGCCTTTTCAATAGCCGCTCCCAGGCTATGGAACAAACTGCCTTATGATATAAGGAGTGCAGTTTCAGTGGAGATTTTTAAAAAACAGTTAAAAACGTATTTATTCATAGAAGCTTATAAATCTTGACTCATTGTTTAGAAGTTATTAACTATATTTTAACTGTATCGGTTAGTAGTTTATTAGTTTCATTATAGTAGTTTTTTTTTTTTTTAGAGTTTGTATTATAGTAGGTTTTAGCTGCAGATTTTTATTACTATTGTAAAGCGCTCTGGGCAATTAATGGAGCTAGCGCTATATCAAATTAAATTATTATTATTATTATTATAAGATGCGATTGCCTTCTTTACTCGCTCAGCTTGTTTCGTCATGGCAGCTTTCGCTTCGTCTGCTGCTTCTTCCATGCTCATGAAATCGTGTGTCTTGTGTTTCAGGGTCACACACTTCTGGCAAACTAGCTTGCGACATGTTTCTGTCTTACAAAAGTATTCTAATCGGTTGTGTTCATGGTTGTCTTGCTCACAGAATACGGGCCGTTGTAAGAAATGTTGTACATCTTCCGACTGGAATTCTCGTAGCAGAACAATCCGATGGCTTCGTAAGGCTTTAAGTTGTCTGTGTGCTTCTACGCATTGTGCACATAGAAGGTCACTGCAATCAGAACAAAACGCAGATACGACGCCAGCTTTCTCGCAGCTGCCGCACACTGTTCTTGGGCTTTCTTCACTAGAAAGCGTTTTGAATGTTGCTAACAGCTCTAGCAAGCCATCTAGATAAAAGGAGGAGCGAAGTCCGCCGTCCGGAAACTGAACTACAGCACGGCACTCGGGGCATGTGAATGGATTGTGTTCTTCCTGGCACCTTCTCCGCCAGCTTGTTATTATACACTGCTCACAAAAATTATGAAAGCATGGCAGAGTTTTGGGATTCGTAAATATATTCTCGCATATAGCACACTTTAACTTGGCGGAAATTTCTTCTACGAGTTCTTCTAGCCCCATCTTTACTGCTCGATCCCAGAAGGGCTTCGCCTCTAAAGAGCAGCTCTCTGATTGGCTGAACACGATTACCTGTCGCGAAGGTCACAAACCAATGAGAGGTATTGCTTTTAGCACGTGTTCGAAACGCGAAATAAAAAGCGCAAGCGTCGATCATTCACATTTTGAACTGCTCACTCTGCATATCGCAACCATTCATTTTGCCAGAGAAATGTGTTTCCTGCACTGCCATCGGCATATCGAAAACAAAGAAAATTAAAGGTACCGTACAGTGAGTTTGTTGATTACGGCCGGTAAAAGTAGTCGTCATTATATACTTGTGACTCCAAGCCATGTTTGCCGAGGCTGTCATTTTTGAAGTCGGCGATTTTTTGTGTCTTGGATGGTCATTCCATATTTGGTCATTCCATATTTTTCGTGTTTCGAGTTGTATCAACACGTGACAGGCTCAACCAATCATATTCGATACTGCTCGGGACACTGGCGGGTCATCTGTACGATCGATCTGAGATGGGGAAAATGAGTTCGCTTTAAATTTCCACTAAAGAACAAGAAGAATATCAACTATATACTCTTCAAATCAGCTTTTTACAGAAATCTTCCTTTGGTGTTCCCTGAAATGACTACAACATATGGCTTGGAAAAGGTCGAACAACACTGAAATCCCGTACGTATCGGTGCGAGATCACTGTACACAAGCTATAGCTTCTGTGCTCCTTTAGGGATAATCATTGGGAAGCTCTTATTTTGTTGCTTTACTTCTCGATTGTTTTTTCAAAATGTTCTGACTACGGCACAGCCGACTGATCTCGTTCAACACTCTCTTCAAGCACCTAGCTTAGACGGCTATATATATTAAAGTGCCAAGATTTTGAAATGGTTGTAGTTTCCATGGTCGATACTGTATACAAAGCTATGACAGGAGTGACAGTATGTTCGCTAATGAAATATTATTTCAGCAGCACTTTGTGTTTTTGTGTATTCTAATTTATGTTGCGTTGCTTGTTTCATTTCCATTTGCTGGGTCATTTGCCTACAGCTGCTCTCAAGGCCAGCGATAATAATTTAAACTAGAAGTAATAATTATCATAACTACATCGACATATTTTTGTATGAGAAAGGACTGGGCTTCCTGTGGTGACACAAATTAAACCCTTTATTGCTACAGTGTGGACTGACATGTGTGTAAACAATTAATATCCTTATCAAACATGTATGTCTTTAAATAAATTAAATGTGAACAGTTTTGAATGTCTTGACTTATAAGTTATTCAAGGAGATAGACCTTTTCAGTTAAATAGGTAATCAAATGACTGGAAATCAATGTGGGTCTTGAGGAAAGTTTTAACAAATTCAACAGATATATTAATGCACAGATAGTTTAACCATGTGGTGTATAGCATTCAGATGACCAAGGCCGGCTCCACAATACTGGCTAATGTTAGTAATTACACTCCAGTGTGTTTTTAAGCTAAATCTTCACAACTCACACGTACAAGACAGTCTGTCGAATATTTCTCTTCAGCTAGTATGATTGTATTTACTGAGTATTTTGATGTTTGTAGTTTTCGTATCTGTTAAGCGAAAAGCACAATCCAAGTAATACAGCGAGCAAGCCAACGGAATATTCGATCGCAGATTCACCCGGTTTGTCGATATTTCAGCACAAATTATGGCCGAGTGCTTCCTCAACATCATTGTACGTCTTCAACCGACGGTGCCGACAAAACAGATCGTGGTCGACTCGATTCAGTTCGGACATCAGTCGACTTTGTCATGCAATGCTCCCCATTGATAAATCCTACTTGCGAACATTTTAGACAACATTGACTGAAAATTAGTTTATATTATAAGCTATAACTTGTGACGAAACTATATGACGAAACGGGGAAGAACGAAGAAACCATTCCACGAGGCGGTAAATACCTGCGTGCGCATATGTGCGCCAGAACGAGGCTCTTCGACATATCCACCTAGTCCAAAAATCTCGATTTCTTCCGCCTGGAAACGCACAGGTAGCCCACACATCACCACAGGAAGACTGATGGAAGATTAGTATGCGTTCTCCTTCGTGGAACGCATCCTAATCTTGCAGTGGACTCCCTGTGGTCATGTGTGGGCTACCTGTGCTTTCCCAGGCGGAGTTTTGTTTGTCTTGTTCACCTTTTCGCATAAATTATCCGGCCGGGGAACTGGTAACTACATGATGCTCGGAGCAAAATGAAAACCGCCATGTGAATGTCGAGTGTCTTATTTTCCCAATCCAATGCAATAATGTTTAAAACGTTCGCAAGTACGATATATCAAAGCCTGAGGAAAGTGTTAGCATTCGACAAAGTCTGATGTACAAACTATATCAGATCAAGTCAAACATGGTTTGTTTTGAAGACGACACTAGTGAAGTTGAACATCAAGTGAACTCGGCCATAATTTGTTGAACTATTCAGTAACAACCGAGTGAATCTGCGATTGAAAATGGTGTTGGCTTTCTCGCTGTATTGGATTCTGCTTTTCGCTGTACATACAGATACCAAAACTACAGGTCGTGAGTTGTGACACACATCAGTGACACATGCATTCCGAGTGTACATCTTGGTTATACAAATTAACACTACATTTAGGCAGAGTTAATCTATAACGGCACTTTGATATCTCAAGAAACTTGAATATCAACCGACAGTACAAGGTGAGGGAAATTTAAAGTACTGAGTTCATTGCTGTGTTTCCTAATCAATATTAATCTACACTGAATTTCTATCGGGCCGGGACCTAAAGGCTGATTAAAGCCAGGACGTACCGGCGACCAACATTGATCATAAATTATTCTGCAACTAACAATGGCACTCAATATTCTGCAGCCAACCTTGTTCTGAAGCTCTAAAGGAACAGCATGCATGGGGTGTAGTTAATTGTTTATACACAATGCATATATAGTTTATATTCTACACTGGAGTGTACTTAGTATTGTGAATGCTAGGAACTGGAATGCAGTTTATACACATCTGAATAGCCGTAGCTAGCAAAAGCGTTGATTGTGTTCTACACTAACTCCAACTCTCTACACTGTATACACTGTAATACAGCAAAATGTGCTACGAATGCTCAAATGAATGATAACCATATGAAACACACATGTACATATATAGCCACATAAGTATCGCATCCAATGATTTAATGTTACTCAAAGATAATTACAGTTTTATTCCCAGATGCATCCCCTTGTATATTAACATATAAGTCAAGACATTCAAAATTAGTTAAAACCAAGCATTTTTGATCAGGATTATTTACACCGTCCGCATCATTGCAGCAATCTTTCAGCCGTTTGTGTTACCACAGGAAGCCCAGTCCTATATGTCAAACGCACTTTGATAATCTATGATTACTTCTAGTCCTAACTAAATAGAATTTAGGGCTTCCAATTTATCTATTGGCCCGAGTTCGGTTGGCAGTGCCAGCCTCAATTTATTCCAACATTTTTCATTCCTCCTATCAAAAAAATAATGGCCCATGCATCCTTAGTGCAGTTTGGATAACACGTGCTAGCATCTGTTAACATAGCAAATAGCTTCCAGCACGCTTCGCGTGCCTAAAACTCTTATTATCCCATAGTTGTTGCCGACCGGCTGTTTTCCGTTCAAACAAGTAATCGCTGTTTTGTTACTCAAGATAAGCCGGTTTGTGGATAATACATGCAGGACAAGTGTAAAGTGAATTTATTTGGTAGCTTTGGGTCTATCGTGCGACTGGAGCCTGTACATCCTCTTGTCTAACATGAAATCGTGAATGATAAGAATTTACTAGAGACTAAAACAATGTATTGAAACTGACTGATCTGCAGCTTTTACAGTCACAGAACCAAACTTCGCGCCCCCCGTTTCTGTTTGACACACAAACAACTGAAACAAGGTACTTCATGAAATAATATTGGTGGTTTCTTCTGTGGTTTATTGTCTTGAAAACAAAATTAGCAGTAAATTAAAAGGCATACTACATCGATAGGTTTATCTGTTTATAGGAAACAGCAATATGAGTTATTTATGATAAACTATGTTCTCAGCAAACGTAGCCGCTTATTGTTCGGTCAATCTATACTAGTACGGTCTTACCGGCTATTCCATGTGATTCAGATTTCTTTATGTGATACAAACAATTATGGAGAAGCTTCTGTCCTCAAAACGTACACAAACTTGCACAAACCATCCTTGCATGAGGCTTGAAGAGAATTACAAACCGTATTCTTGGTACTCAACTAAAGGCTTGAATTATTCATGTAGCGAAATGCCAGCTTTGTGGTTCGTTAAATTGCTACAGTCCTGTACAATGCACAAACCTGACAAACTTGAACGATTATTTCTATTCAAAAGTTTTGTTTGCTTTTCAAAGCGGGAAAATGGTACACTTTCTTACTACATATGTTAGTTCGCGTGAAGGTTTGTATGGGAAAAGTAGCCACACGTGTTGTTGTGGGAAGTTTTGACTGTAACATTTCCCAGTCACTGGTTGAAAGAATCAGTCTCGCCGGCCGGCTAATTTCAGAGCGTTTTCTTGACTTTCTATTTTCGTCCTAAACATAGTTTGAAAAAAGCTCCAACTCGACGCGAATTTGTGCGAATTACTTCAAATTTTCACAGATTGTTCGCAATTTATATCAGCTAAAAAACCGGTGTCGGCGATTTTTTTAATTTTTAAAAGATTGGCGCTGAGAGCGATTCCCGCATCTATACTTGGATTGCGCGTTAGCAGTTTCACGAAGACCAAAATATATTCAGAACGGCTTCGAATTTCCACAATCGCCGACACGGTTTCGTAAACAAGGTCTGTGGGAGTCCAGAAAAGCAAACAGATCTTAAATTCATTAAATTGCCGTGGAGTTGGAGCTCTTGGAAACCAACTCGCTTGTTCGGAAAAGAAGTTTATTTAAAAATCGCACTTTTATCAAAATTACAAACCTTAGGTACATCGTTGTAGCCAATTTTATAGGCTTTAAATGAGGTATAATTTATCTAAATACGACGAATATTCGAGACGCTACTTAATTTTATCCGGAACAGTACCCTGAAGGTATACGATAACCTTAAGTGTATGACGTCACGTACGCTAAAAAATGACCAGGCGTTCCTCGCCCACAGGAACGGGTTCGCGTAATGGCGGATGTAAAATTCAAGATTCGGAGTTAAAAAAATAAGACTTCCCGTCGTCGTATCGAAAAACGGTTTGAACTGGTAATAATATAGCCACTCTACTTTACGAATATGAGAAAAAATTGATATGTCAAAATTTGATCGTAGGGGCACTTTAAGCTTGGTTCGACTTAGCGACATAAGTACATCGTAGCCCAAAGCACAAACAGATGTCGCTTATGTCGTAGTGGCGAACCACTCGGAACATAATCATAAGGCCGACATAATCATAAACATAAGAAACTGATTGACTATTTTCTTATGCTTACGATTATGTCGCCTTGGATTCAAGTGCGAACGTGATTGAACACAACGAAAGACCTTATTTTTGTTTTGTTTTTTCACATATTTTATTTTATATTAAACAAATAAATTACACGAATATTTCTTTTTTTAACATTACAATATATATTAAAAGAAAGAAAAATAATAATAATAAATACATTCAACACATGTTGGAAAGAAAAACAAAAAGGTATACAGAGCAAGACGCTTACTACTAATATAACAGCACATTAATGATTCAAACTGGTTACGGTGTCATCACTACGTTTAGTAAACAAGAAAGGAAGTTTATTCCATTTATCGAAATGGAAGGTTAATCTATCATTCTCCCTGGCGATAAATAATTCTATGTTTTATTACTAAAGGCCGAGAATGTTGGAGGCACTCCCTTGAATTTACATTTATAAACAAATATCTTTGCTAACAAGATAACGTGGTTTACCAAGTGATAATCATCAGATAAGTTTGTAACTCCTAATATAACCACTTGTTCAGAAAAAGGATTCAAAACAAGATTGTGCTTCCGTAAAAATGAAATACTGATTGCCAAAGACGCTCAACAAATATACAGTGAAAGAATGTGTTCAACCGTTTCCTCTTCCGAATGACAAAACGGAACAGAGAGGAGACTCTATTTTACCAAACTTATATAGAGATGAATTTGTGTACAAAATGCGGTTTAGGAGCTTAAATTGAAATTCTTTTCTTTTAGTATCTAAAACACACTTAAAAGGAATTAAATATATGTTTTTCCAGTCGAGCGGCATATTTGCGTGGGCATAACGAGAATCGAAATAGAGTTTAGCAGTGGGGAGAGTAGACTTACAATTTACAAAACATTTGTAAATTATTTTTGAAGATACTTTACTTATCAGCTGAAAGGTTTCGTTATTGTTTGTTAGATAAACATCTAAAGGCTGCAGAGGTTCTGTAAACAAGTAAATTTGACGAGGATTTGATTTAAACTCTTTTTTTTCCATTTAGTTGGAAGATCATCACAAACAGCTCTCAAATAAAATAAGATTTGCCAAATTAAATCTTAATTTCAATCCATCCTCATCAAACAAATCGCCAATTTTAACGAAGGCTTTGCACTTTAGATTATTATTATAAACAGGATATCAAACATTCTTTGTAGTATTTAGGCAAGTCTAGTGGAAGTTTAGAGTACTCAAAGTTACAATGAAATAAAAATTTACCACCGACTTTTTTTAGATAGCGATTAAGAATGATTTTCCAGAAACCCGGTTCATCTTGTAAAAACCTTTTAACGCATATAATTCTTTGCGTTTCTATAAACGATTCAATATCAGGCATCGCTAAACCTCCATTTTCAATGGTGTTTATTAATGCAAGTCTCTTTACCTTATCTTTACCTTTCCAAATAAACTCATATAAAATTTGATTTATTTCCTTAATAAAGCTATTATCACATGATATATGAGCTAAAGGATACAATATTTTCGGAATGGCAAATGTTTTGATTATTTGTATTTTCCCTATTAGAGTAAGACCTCTCCATTTCCATCCTCTTAAAATGCTTTTTAACGAATTAATTATATAATCAAAATTAAGTTTCTTTGAGAGAGCTTGATCGTAAGTAAAAATAAATCCCAAGTATTTTCACCGCTGATTTGATTTCTTTTAACTCCCAATTCTTCTGGCAAGATTTGCATCGAACCAAGGCAAGAAATCTCCGTTTTATCTTCATTTAATTTCAAACCAGAATACAGGCCGAATTCATGATCGAATGATAGTCATCAAAGATGAATAAGATTCCTCAGTTATCTCTAAGAAATGCAGTCAGGTCATCAGCGAATATAACAATCTTTATTTCATGGCCATCCACTGTTATTCCTCTAATGCTTCTTTCATTGCTAATGCAGATTGCTAAAGTCTCTAAGACAAGTATAAATAGATACGGAGATAGAGGATCCTCCTCCTTTTGTGACCTCGAAAAAGGGAGTGGTAAAACCATTATTCATAACACTACTTGTAATGTTCTTGTAGCATGTATCAATCCAAGCAATAAGGGACGGTCCGAAATTGAAAGTTTGTAAAGTTTTTCTTTGAAAAAGTCGATTAACTGAGTCAAAAGCTTTTTCAAAATCAATCGTAGTCAAAAGCGAGTTGATATGATTTGCTTTTGTAAAGGATAGTAAATCATCTATTGTTCTTGCCGCGTCGAAAATGGTACGACCTTTTACAAATGCATTCTGACATAGACCTTATGCAATAATACTGTTTTTATTTCATTGGACAACAATGATCACATGAGGAAATCAACGTTGTCAGATTAAACAGCATGCGAAAATAATTAAAAAAAGAATTCTAGTGTTTCATAAGAATCATTTTACGATTCGGTGTAGCAGGATTGTAAGTGGCGATAAAGGGAAAACAGCCCGTGATGTTCGTGGTTTGTTGAGTAAAGCCGATTTTCCGTAGAGATGAACTGAACTTCGATAACGTCTATAGGTTAGCTTCTTTCTAGAAAGCGAGATTTCAAATCTGGCTCGTGTGACTGGAAAGAGCCTAGATCCGAATTAGTTCTGAGTAAGTAAAGCTTAGAGCTTCAACTTTGATAAAAGCCGCCTTTTTAACACTGAAAAGGTGGCAAGAGAAGAGTGTATTGAAACTTTTCAGTCGGCTTTAAATGACTGTTCGAACATCGAGTATGTTATTCAAAGAACGGGCCTTTTAAAAACTTCAGTTCGAGAGAATCTTTGTGGAAATAATTAGTATAATTAACGAAATTATACTAGAATTAGTATAATTAACGAATAGTTCACACTGAAAAATACATCTATAAATCATTTACAGCTTGTGGAGGATTTAGTCGCTCTGCACCATGTTACAATATAATATCCTCTGTCAGTGTGTTATCATGTCCCTTGCGCACATGTAAACCATTGCGCATAATTACACGTCCTTCCGCTCTTTGGATAATGATACTTGGACCCCGACGTTCCAGTACTGTGTATGGGTTAGTGTCGTATCTTGTCATCAGCTTGTTTTGACGAACCTGCTAGAGTAGTACTTTATCTCCTTGTTTGATATCTGAGGGTGTGGCTTTCTCTTGTGGTCAGCATACGACTTCATCCGCTCCTCAGCTTGTTGGTCCTTACTTTGCGCGAGCTGGTATCCAATGTTCAATCAGATGCTCTTCCATGCATCCTCTAAAACTCCGTACTTCAGCTGCATCCTGTGGTGGAGTTTCGCATATCACTTTCCCAAAGTGTGACCATAATTTGTGAATGAAAGTGGGTGTTAGCCGAGAGAAAAATCGTGGTCGTGTGTTTTTCACGTGTGCTTCCCCAACACCAAATCCTGTGTGTTCCTATCCCGCGGGATTTTGTTGGGCCCACAATGTACGATTCCCAATGAACACCGCAGGCCCCTCCCAGCCCTCCACACGTTGTTTGGACCAGTCCCACCACCACCCAGCCCATGGTGCAGCCTGCGGTGCAACCATCTGTGCAGCGAGTAGCCCCCCAGCCTATTGCACCGCCCGTATCCCCAACTGGTGTCACACCGGGGCCCCACCCCCACCGCCTATAAGCTTTCCGACAGAATCATGGTCAACCTGGGTTAATAGGTGTAATGTCCAATACCCGGGATGAACCCCCCACTGAACATTCGGTATTTACAGGTGTAATGTCCGATAACCGGGATGAGCCTACCATAAAAGCCGGTTGGGCCCTGTACAAAACCCTCAATGTGCGTGAGAATTCGAGGGGTGCGCGTGCAACCACCCGAGTCAACGACGTTATCCATCCTTTGACGTGTACGTGACGGAGGTCCGAAAATGTTTAACCCGGGATGTAGGTGTACGGGCTTTGCAGAATTTGCACCTCTCGGGGATTATTGCTCCCCTCACATACACTGTGTTTATCCAACTTCAAAATTTAGAGGATGGCAAGTATTATTGAGACCATGAAGAACAAGTCCCCCTCATTGCTTACAATTACCGTGTTTGGCACGCTTTGGGACAAGCTTTGATGTACAAAGACGATTCAAATCGGAATTAATACCCTTTTTATAACAAGTTTTACAATAAGTTGTAAATTTTAAACTAAAATTTAAAAAAAGTTACAATGCTTTTGGCCATGCGGGCCCCGTAGATTTAGAGAAAATAAAATATTTCCTTCATGGGAAAAACTAAAAATGAGTTAACACACTATAATTATTTACAAGATGGTTTGAAGAAAAAACTAAAAGCGAGTCAAGAAACTATTTTGGAAAAACCTTTTTTTTAATCATTGGAAAACATGAACTTATCACATAAAGTAAACAAAGAGTTTGTAATGAGTGGATAATTGTTTCTGATAATGGATACCTTACCATGCCAAATTAGGTATGGTGATGAAAGAGGACATTATGGATAATCAGTTCCTCACAAAAAAAGCATTTGGGTTTTAGATCTTTTTCAAGGAATTTTACAGAATGTATAATGAAACAGTGGATGCAAAATGTTCTTGCACAACAGGGCATCGCTGGGATTGGATGTGTTGGCCAACTGCCCCATCGGTGACACTAAACAAATGTATGTAATAAGCTAATGGTTTCCAACATAGTTTTCCCCACCCCTCGAAATCCCCTAAGTCAGCCCATACGTTGTGGTGGGGGCAGCGTTGGTAGATAATAATGACCATATTATATTATAGATGATGCCATTGGCACAAAATCTCCTACAGATCGTTTGATTTCTTTTGCAAATGTTACACCAACCAAATTCAAATTCGCAAACTGGCTCAATACACATGGCTGCTTGTACATTGCTGCAGGTCATCAGGTTTCGATTGTAATACAAGGGTTGGCGATTGTTGTTCCATGCATATAGTGGGCACGGATGCATCTGTTGAAATGGGCTACCAACAGTAGCATCGGCTGAAAAATATTTTGATGTTTCCTCCTTCGATAGTCAACTTGAAGGCGCCCCTGGCCAGACATATTCCTCCATTTTAATTAGCGAGTATTTCTGTCGTTAGCGGCAGCTGTCTTAGGACTATGGCATGGTTGAAGTAATGTGAGGAGTCAAAGTTGTTCTGTTCTGAAAACAAAAATCCAAAAAAGAACTGAATTAGTGTTTTTAGAGTGTTTTTTTTATTCGCTCTTACAAGAGCGGGGCCAGTGGCCTAGAGAAAAGCATAAAAAATACCAAATTGCTAAAAAGTGGGAATTTTGCCAATAAAACATGGTCGAACATGGTTAAGCAGCTCCGAACGCTACACTGCCTTTTAGGGGGTGGGAGAAAAACGTACTTGAGATAGGTTGGTTTGCTCTTCGCCGAAGAAATTCTAGAAAAAGAAAAAGAAAAAGAAGTTTAGGAGTTCCAGGACAAAAACATATTTCAGCAGATAATCACCTCCTGCGGGGCCCGCCGGCAGCCATGGAGATCTTTATCTTTTTTTTCTTTGTCTTTGTACTGTAAAAATAAAAGTAAAAAAAGAAAAAGGATAGAAAAGCAGCGTTTGAATTTCAAGAGAGATTTTCCACTTCATCTTACCTGGCTGGCTTTCTGGTTTAGGGGCACCGAAGTCCAAGCGACCCGAAGTATTTATACAAAAAAAAAAAAAAATCTTAACCTTTGGACCGGATGGAAATCGCACCAATCATAGGGCTCGCTCCTTGTAACGAACCAATCCCAGGCTGAGAAAGTGCACCAATCAGAGAGTGGGCACGTAAGGAAGACTTACCTCCCAGTAAACAGGACAGACTAGATCGCACGCCAATCCTAAAGCTCCCTGTCGGTATGATTGACAGGGGCCAAGATGACGTACCATGCCATAATTATACGGCAAATGCTTGCTTCGGATTGGTTGACAGAATCATGGGGATCCCCCCCGTTTTCCGACGTTTTCTTTGAAAGAGTATCCCACATGGATGCTAGAGGCCACCTCAATGCCCTGGAATTTTCAAGGCCAAAACGTTTTTATTTATTATTTTCAGGCTCTTCAAAATGTTACTGTAGTCATTGATAGGGTCCTGGTGATCACCCTCGACTCCGCTCGCCGTCAAGACCGAGTACGGCTCACCCTGGACGCCCCCCACCTGGACTACCCTCTTGCCTTCCCCTACCTCATGAGGTCTACTCTCAGCACCGAATTGGTGATGACTAGAATTGGGGAATTAACCCAGTCGAACCGAGAATTTGTGTTGAATGGAAACTTCCACATCCATGTATTTCATGTTGAAATACCAGAAGCGGGGACGGGGCGCCCTGCTCGAGTGTGTACCACGGATTTGGAGAAATTCAAGAAGAATAAAAGGAGCATCATCCGTATCCACAACCATGACGAATTGTGTATGGCACGGGGACTGATGACGGCCTTGGCTAAAGCCCAAGAGGATCCACAATACGACGCCATACGTAGGGGACGACATTACACCCCCCTCCGCCCTTGCGGGCCTACCGGAACTGAAGCAGTTTCAGCGCTATTTGGCGGAACAAGGGGTAGAGGTGAACCTGGTCTCCCGTGAGCATATGAACAGCATTATCTATTCGGGACGCCTCTCCCAGGCTCGGTACCGTCTCTGCCTCTACTAGACTTCGGACCACCATTATACAGACTGAGCCACATGTCCCCAGTGTAGACCACGGGCGGTGGAGTTTCAAGAACCCAATACCCTCACTCAATTATTCGATTGCCTCTTTTCGGGAGTCAACCAGAATTACGTGTGTTTGGCGCACAACGCTATGGGGTACGACGCCTATCCCATTCTGCAGTACCTTTTCAAAAACGCTATCAAGCCCCAAGTGCTCTTCCGAGGCGGGAAGGCTTTGGTGGTGACCATCCCAGAATAGAAGATTGTATCAAAGATTCCCTCCTGTTCATTCCTCTGGCCCTGAAACAATTGCCGGCCACTTTTGGGCTCCAGGAAGAAAATCTTAACAGAAGCACCAGCAGTATATGGGGCCTCTTCCCGATCTGCACTATTACGATCTTGATGCCTTAAGTCCCCAAGTAAAACAGGCTTTGTTAACCTGGCATGCTGCCGAACGGGCCCACGGGGCGGTATGCGATTTCCAGAACGAACTAGCGCTCTACTGCCATCGGGATGTGACCATTTTGCAACGGGTCTGTTTGGCGTTCGGCGCTATCATGATGGCGGTCGCGGCGGTGGCCCCTTTTACCAGCACCGTGACTCTAGCTTCCCTTTGCAATATGGTGTTTCAAAAAACACGATTGCTGTTCTGCCCCGGCTCGGGTACCGTCCCAAGGATGTGGCTGGAGAAGGTGGCGCGCAGGGAGGGCATATACGATCCAGCATGCAGGCAATGTCAGAGAAAAGCGGATAGGCCGCTACAAATTGCATGGGTACCACGAACCCACCCACGCCGCCTATGAAATAAACGGTTACTTTCGGCATGGATGCGAACGGTGCACACGGAAATATACGATGGGTCCCCTGCTCCACTACACCATGAAAACGCTGGCGGAACGCACCCGGGATAAGAAGTACTACCCGGAGGAGCAGGGATTGCGAAATCCGCCAAGCGATCAAATTGGATCCAACCATCGCCCTAAGCCCATCTTCCCCTCGACCCCAAGAAGGCATTCTTTCGGGGAAACACCAATGGGATACGGACCTACTGGCAAGCCAAGGATGGGGAATGGATGGAGGCTTTGGATTTGTGCTCGCTCTACCCCTGGGTCCAGAAGACACAACGGTTCCCCGTAGGGCATCCAGAAATTTTAACCGAGAATCTGGAACCCCGCCTGCCCTACGAAGGGCTGATCCATCTCAAGATCCTGCCGCCGTCCTTTCCCTCGCATGTGGGCGAGAAGCTACTGTTTACACTCTGCTGTACCTGCGCCGCCGAAAAGAATCAGGACCCCTGCATGCACACCCGCGAGGCACGGGCCTTGACAGGAACATGGGTCAGCCATGAACTCAATTTGCCCTGCAACATGGGCACCAGGTCCTGGAAATGTACCGTGTATGGCATTACACCGGTTCAGAGCAATACGATCATCGTACCCACACAAGGGGGTTGTTCACAGAGTGCGTGAACACCTTTATGAAAATGAAGCAAGAGGCGAGCGGGCGGCCATTTCAGCTTCTATATCTTTGACAACTATAGATACTATTTACAATATCTGCTTTCAATCGATCAACAGCGGGAAGAGCTCGGCTACATCTGAGAATCCAATACAAGTTTGCTTTCCCATTCATCGGCTTTCACTCATCACTGTGTTGGCGGCGCCGTACGCTTGCCGTTACTTTTTTGCTCAGTACAAATTATTAATTATACAGTTAGGCGCCTTTCGAGTCATGAACGCTTCCTTCAAAATTATCGGATTGAGTTTGTTGTCAAGTATTATTTTCTTTCACACGATAAACGTAGGCTTTTCATTTTTCAGGACAAAAACACACGCTACGGCTTGCTCCGACTTTTGAACACTTTACTTCATTCATTCATGAAAACCTTTCAGGTAAACCACGAATAAAACTTACAAACATGTGTGAATATTAAAACTATCGAGTGGCCGATGGACACGCATAAAACTAGCCTGAGAAAACAGCCGATTCATTAACTCGGCTGTTTTCTCAGGCTAGCATGAACCGGAAGTCAAAATCGCATCTGCTCCTGCGAGCATAGCAACGGTGTTGCAAGCAACGGAATATGTCAAAGGGTCGCCAATTTAAAGGCGGTTTTTCCTCTTTTGACACCCACTAAGGATGTCCTGGGTGTGGCCCTGTGGGAGGCTCTGTGGGGTCCTAGGGAACGTTTTTTCCTCTTTGATTTCCCTTATGGGTTCCTCTTTGATATCCCTTGTGAGGTCCAGCTTAGAACGGGCGGGAATCCTCTCCTTCGAGATCAGATCCCGAGATCGACGTACTAGATCTTTAGGATTTTTTCTTGCGATACAAATTGCATGAAATCGCGGAAGCCGGGTGAGGTGCGGGTGGAAGAAGGGTGCACGGCCTATTCAAGTATTTTTCGGCTTTTAAAGAGGAACTGTACTTACTGTACACTGAATAGCCGCAATATGGTCTTTTTTATGTTTATTCAATTTAGAAAGCATGACTGATGTCAGACCCATGACGTCAGAAAATGTGACGTCACAGGAAACTTCAGTTCTTAATAACTCAGCAAATATTTATCGTAGAGACTTTAAAATTGCGGCAATCAAAAACACATATTTATGTTGTTGTGATAACATGCTTTATTTCAAACGTATAGGTAACGCCGAATTTGACCTTAAAAGGAGTCGTTCGTTATGACGTCACACCAACGTCAATATACAAACGTGTTTGATCCTAAAGACGTTATTTCATTTTAATATTAACATATGAAAATTTCGTTAAATTTGACAGCGAATTAAACGAGATGTGCTGGTTTATATATTTTTGGCTCGCTTTTAGTGATCGATTTTGAGGTAACTTATGCCAGGCGTGGAAAGGGGTATGGAATATATTTTTAGTCTTCTTCCACACAGCCCCACGATGAACTTCTTGCGAGCCTCCTAGTTGATCGAGTTGGTGCGACTCGGGGGAGTAGTGCTTCCTTTACTATCTTTTTCCCGCTGCCGGGGTAGCCTTACTCCTGCGCAGAGCCGCCAAGGGATTTCCCAACCCCTTTTGATCCTCCTCCAGCACGTAAGCTTGGTAATTTTCTCCTCCTCCAAGAAAATGTTGGTGCGCAACCCGATTTGCGGTGGACTTCTGAGGTGCAGGTCGAAAGGAGGTAGCCAAAAGGGCGTCGTGTGACAACCTGGTAGACCCGCATCACCGCTGGAACTTGCCTCGGAAAGGCCTGCTCGGCCAATTTCCGGACTTGCAACAAATCACACGCATTTTTAAAAGCGACCAGGTAGTGCACCTTGATGGAAATGGTGCACGCGTATATGCCCAGTGGAAGAATGTTCTGCGTCAGGTACAGCACCGAAATGCTGTAATGGTGCGAGCCTTTAAATAATGAACAGATCTACGACCCGATCATCCTTCTTTCATCAAATCGTCCAGGATCAAAAGCCCGATTGGCCGCGGAAGGGCGCGTACGGGTTCGCGGGGAGGCTGGCACAAATTTCACGCCCAATTGCTTCTGCATGGAGGTGAACCGTGGTTGCCAGGCACTGCCATAGCAGTACACGATCGTGAGGAGCGGGGTCATGAAATTGGATTTCGCATTATGCAGGCGTTTTTTGGTGAAGATCTTTTTTTTCCCGATTGACTCTGCCCGGTGATCAAGATATTGCAGGGTGCTTGGAAGCGCACACCCATCGCGTCTAACCCCTTCCCAAGAATAACGACTTTTGTAGGGTACCCTTGTTTTATTTATTTTTATTGACAGGGTTTTCCCTCAAACTGGTTTCACACTAGTCCTGGAGGGCTCTGCCTTGCAGCTGCCACCGCGCTATGCACACTAGTCCTGGAGGGCTCTGCCTTGCAGCTGTCACCGCGCTATGCGACGCCGGTACTGGCGATGTCAGGCTTGGATGTACCGGTTCCGGGTTGATGGAGTCTTCTACCGCTGGAGTTCTTTCCGCACCCACTCCATGGAGCTGCCACGGGCGCGGTGTTGGAGGTAATACAGGCAAGAACTGCCGCACACTTTGGAACTGTTCCCTTGCAGCTGCACGTTGTTTTCCACATGATGGACAGCACCCTGCCGCACGTAATCTTGCACCCCACAATAAGAGGCGGGAAAGCCATAACTGTCGAATAATTAATTCAGGCCTTGACGCGGGAAATGAAAAGCCAACCAATTAATACCCGGGGCGCCTGTGTTGCCAGTACTGACAATTAACGAGGCGGGTCTTGTCACTTGCCGGGGCATGGGGAACACTTCCCGAAACGAGGAGCACAGCCACCAATCTTAGCGCACCAACGTCGTCAATTGCGAAGTGTAGGTGGTCATGTAACTTACAACTGTTTTCACTTCCCTGCAGCTGTTGATATCGAAAGCGGCATCAAACTCGCAGTTCACGTACACCGATAGGGTCTTGCACACGCCTGCTATAAACTGAAGCCGGATCCCCACTTTCGCGTACTGTTGTTTGTTCATGTGTGAGGCGTTGCCTCTCCCATCCGGAGTGAAGTCAAAATACAGGATGGCGTACCCAGCAACTGGACAAAAACTTTAATGCTGAGCTACAGAAACTCAAAGAATAATAACCGGTTCTTAAGGTTTTCTTAAAGTGGTGGTAGGTTATACCCTTTGACGATTGCTTCTTCTACAATGTTTATTGTGCAAGTATGTGCTTTACTAACATTGGATATATTGGCTCAGTCAGTTGAAAATGTGCTATGCATGGAATTCTGAAGTGATTACTGCGGAAAACAAGTCCTTAGAAAGTGTGAGTTATACTTGAAAAGTCCTTGAACAAAACGTTCTGAAGTCTGTATGAACCATGATACATTAATTATTACGAGTCGATATACTTAATCTTTAAAGAGTTTCCCACATTAACTTTACCTGTCTTTTGAGTGGATTTTCCCCGTTCCTGCACAGAGGAGTCTGGAGTCTATAATAAGAATAAAATATGACCATTAACAAAATAGCTATTTCATAAATGTTGCTACATTTTGCTGCATTATTTGGCTGGATGGAAGGGGTGGGAGGGGGAAGATACCATTAACCAAACGAACCCGTATTCTCACTGGAAGCTCCGCATACGATAGCCATATATATACCTATTACATAACCCTAGCATGCGGAATTCGGTCCGTAGGGATGTGTTGCGTAACCAGTTGACACTTTCCTCTTACATAGAGCCTTGCCTCGTTCCATAAGTCCTCTTTAGTCTTGTCAACTAGACACGCGAGTCCGCTGCCATGCCCACCCTCCTCCCCGCAGCAATGAACCTCTTTACCTTCACTGGGAGCTACCCGCTCTCAACTGCCTCGGGCTGATTCCTCCCATAACTTAGTATCAACTTAGTGTCCCCAATTAGCTACAAAGCTAAATACATTGACACTTAAATAAAGTTACTTACTTACTTGGCATTGTTTGTGGATGCTCTCGGTGAGAATATATTACAATTATTGGTTCTTGAAGGCTTCAAAAATAATATAAAGTGCCCCTAACCCCACTTTTTTTATTAATATAAATTCTGATATAATATTTAGTCTAAGAGTAATTCTGTGAAAAACATTTTTTTGAATCCGTGATTGTCTACAACTTGTTGAAGTTTGCCAAAAATGGTGAAAAGCAACCACGCTCTTCACGACCGAGCCACACATGCAGTACACTAATAATTTATTAGAAGCATTGATCTACTACATCGTGCATTGTGTGTGACGTAGATCCACAACAATAGAAACTACAACAAGTGCTGGTGAACAATGGATTTTGCTTGATCTTACGTCACTCAACCAAAACCTCAAAATGCATGGTCGTGAAACAAAACGCATGGGACTTTAACAACGATTTTTAAAACTCTTTTCTTTTTCTTTCGTCCTCAGTTTTCATCTAGACTTAGAAAATAAATCAAATTAAAATATAGTTAGGGACACTTTAAAAAGAAGGCTCAAAGAAAAATAAAAGTACCGTATTTTATCGCGTACGAGCCGCACCCCTAACTTCAGCCTAACCGCCTCTCTGGTTAGCTCAGTTGGTAGAGCACGGTCTAGAGTGCGGGAGGTCGGGGGTTCGAATCCCGGCCGCGTCCTTGGGCAGGGACGTTTATAAGTCGTTGGCCTTGTCTCCTACTTCTAATCAGTATTTGATGGGGATGTGAAAGAACCTGTTGTACTACTCGAAAAAGAGCATGGGATAGTCACCCGGTACAACAGCCGGCCATTGTACTAACCACACACTCAACATTGTAAATTGCGTGGCAGCTATAAGCGCCGTAAGCAGTCCGAAAAAAATAATTACGGGATATGTCAGTAATATGTAAAGCGCCATGAGACTGTGGTGATATGGCGCTATACAAATATGGCCATTATAAACAGAAGCCTGTTTGTTTCCCAAAAGGTTTAAAGAAAAACCTCGTGCATGTATAAGCTGCACCACAAAATTCAGTAAGAGTAGTCTTTAATTCGAGTTCATAAATGCTCAGTGGTAATTGAAGCAAAACCTCTTCAGAAGAGTCGTCATATCGCAACAACGAATTGGTTACAACTTTCCTTGTCCTTTCTTGTGTACATTTTAACCTGTTGTTGTTCCCCATTAACTAACAACATATTTCTGGCGAAACTTTATGAGCACGTGACTGAGTCCGTGGTCCTGGGGCGAGTTTTCTCGAACGGAGCTTTGAAAATTTGAAGGCTTCCAAGAACAATTATGGGTTTTAACAACACCAGGAACCATTCGTGGAGTTAGCAGAGAAGATGACAAGCAAATGGACAGCTAGTTTTCTTTGGAAAGCGAAGGAGAGGAGCTTGAGTAGAAATCGTGCTGACACTCGTGTTCTGTGCAATTTCTATTGTTCATATGGCTTCGTTTACGGTCATTGCAAAAAACGTTTTCTGAAAACACTCACATATAAGCAGCACCCCCAAATTTGCGGCAATATATATTTTTTACTTTCAAAATCTTAAATCAAAAAAAGGTGCGGCTTATACGTACGGTAGAACGTTCATATTCAGCTTCTAAATTGACAAAACAGTACAGTAGCAGAACTCTAAGAATAGCCAGCATTTCTGCTGGTTGCAAAGTAAAAATTAAAAACATTTATCTCATCCTCTGTCGACCGCTATGCTTTGCATTACTCAAGCAAATTTGATGACATTCCAAGCTTGAAAGCACAAAACTATAGCAATATATCATTACAGCGGTTTTCGATTGAGTGTCGAAAGCAACAAGCGATTGCTTTGGAATGAATGAACCAGAGAAAATAACATTTCACACAATCGGTCTCAAATCGCATCCGACACGTAATTTAGCAATTTTCGCATAATCAGGAAAAAAATACGCAATTTGAATGAATTTGAACTCTCCTAAGACCTACACTATACTAGAATGTTCAGAATATTTAAACATATTTAAGCTTATTTACCTTCCAAAACACGCTAGCTACAATGCTACATGTAGCTTCAGTCCGCTCCGACGCAACGAGCGAATCAACAACCAGGCGTTCCTCGCAATTTTGCACTAGAGGGATTGGCACTACCGTATTTCCTCACGTATAAGCCGCGCCCCTAACTTTGACATGACAACAGGAACCAGCTTTGCAAAAAAAGTCTAAGGAAAAAACTTACATATAAGCCGCACCCCAAACTGAAAACCGCTCTATTAATTAAGTATTGTTTTAGTACTCCCAGAAGGTGTGTAACAATAGCTATCCCCTCGCAAGGGTTTCTGGAAAACCCGAATAGCGAATAGCGAATACCGAATAGCGCGAATAGTCGCGAATAGTGGCGAATAGTAAATATAAGTTAAAGATTAATACTTACAGAACGTAAGTCCTTCAACGAGTACGAACCTAGACGAACCTAGACGAACCTGACGAGAGAATCACACTGTCAACACTCGCCATTTTGCTTTCCTCGTGTAACTCAGTTCCATGGATGGGTTACCTGTGGCACTCGAAAGCGAGGCTGATCACGGCGCATGAAGAAGATATCGTTCGAAGTTCCCTGCTAGCAGAATTAGACAGAGAGATACCTCTGCTAGCAGGGAACGTTAGAAGGCAACTTTGCCGA
This sequence comes from Actinernus sp. WN-2022, assembly GCA_030867875.1. Classification (NCBI taxonomy): domain Eukaryota; kingdom Metazoa; phylum Cnidaria; class Anthozoa; order Actiniaria; family Actinernidae; genus Actinernus; species Actinernus sp. WN-2022. The sequence continues at coordinate 86,933 of JAOWCC010000592.1, read as the reverse complement.
AATGTTGAAGAAAATATTAAAACAGCAAACGTTTTCTACATACGTCATCGTGCACCTGACAGACCTAGTTGGGTTCCCTGTGGCCTCCGGTTTAGGTCAGCGATCTGTACGGCCCCGCAAATGATCCCAGGCCCGCAAATGATCCCGGCCCGCAAATGATCCCAAAATCGTCCCGCAAATGATCCCGGCCCGCAAATGATCCCAAAATCGTCCCGGAAATGATCCCAGCTGAAAATATGGAATGGCAACGGATTTTGGATTGCGAGACTTTTTATTTGGAATTATACATGTTTTTTTATCTTATGCTTATATCTTTGAATATATACGTTTCTTTTTTAATATTTTTCAATCAAAAAAACTTGGCTGGATACACTGAATATAGTTATCCGAAAATAAATGTTCTGAGTACGTAGCAATAGACGCCGCTTTCTTTGTAAAATCATCAATCTATTTTATTTTTAAAGAAGCTCAAATTAAAACCAGCCCGCTCAAAACACATAGGAAAACCTGGGCTTCTTGAATATTATTCCGGAAAACGTTTGACGAGATGCTTTTAATTAAAATTGCATTTATAGTTCCTTTGTTTGAGAGCCATGTTTTAGTAATGAAAAGAGGAGCATTGTAGTTGACCACCGCTAGTTGATTTGCCCAACATTTCACAGGCAAGGGGTTTAGATATTAAAAGATATCAAGAAAGCAAGAGAAAGCCTAAGCTGGGTTGAATAAAAAAAAAAAGTATCAACAATGTTTTGAAATCCTATTTACTGTTTAATGACATCTTGGACTGACGACTGTTTGATGACGTCTTGGACTGACACTGTTTAATGACTTTCATACAATCCGTCCTCGCGGCAAACGCCGCATCGGCAATATAAAACTGGTAAATATATGCGTAAATTTGATGCGTAATCATGACAAAATTGTACACCTATCATTTTGAATTATACAGAAACGGCAACGCAGGCGTCAATGACAACCATTGATAAAATCCATACTCGCAGGTATTATATACAGTGGAAACCCGCCTTACGGATATCCCAAAGTTACTTGCAGTTTTCGGCTAGGTCCATTTTCTGTACAAAAGAACCCTTTATTACGGACACCCGCGACACCCGTTAGTACGGACACTTTCTCTGGTCCCTTCGGTGTCCGTTATAACGGGGTTCCACTGAATACAGGAAAACGGAACGGTAACTTAAATCTTCCTGATCCTAAATTGTCAACAACAATTCTGTTAAAATCGCTTGATTGTTTTTGGACTGGCAATAATCCGTGTCACTGGATCATGTCTCACATGCCATGATAATAAATGCAGTCTTCGCAGTATTCCATGGTACCAGAATATACCCTCAATGTTCCGTTATCCTCAGCGAAAACACCTCCCGAATAGCAGTTAAATTTCTTGTTGCAGTGCAGGCATATTTCTTCGGTAACTGTTCCCTTACCATACCTGGCCTCTAGCTCCTGCACAACGTCCCCCACCTCTTTACTACCGGTAGAATCACATGCCACATCTGAAGCCGCATCACTTGGTTGAAGGCTGTGGTAGTGTAGCTCAGCCTCGTGACCGAGTAAAATTGTGGAATTTCCCGCTCGGTTTTGCTCTTTATCTGGGTTGACAATGTGCAAGCCAGACTCCCCAATGCTCGACACTATGGCAATGGGAGTACCAAGCATATTGCACAGGCCCAAAATGCTTATCCAATCTCCCCATGTGCCGTTCCTAGACATCCTTAATAGGTAGGCTTCCCACTCTCCGCCAGAGACAAATTGTCGGAAATGGGTTCCGTCTAGGGTTGTACAGTTAGCGCGCAGGTAATCCACAAGATTTTTCCGTAGGTCTGAAGTACTCTGGGCTGTCATACCAAGACGAGAGAGCTGACTGCTCACGGCGTGAAATAAGCAGTTGCCATCTTTGGGTGTAGGAGGGTGACAGTATTGCAACCCGGCACTTTCGACTTCGTTATCTAATTTAAATTTTGGCGAGACTGTAGCTTCATCCTCTCCTCCAAGCATCCAGTGGAACGCGGAAGGAAGCCCGTTTTGATCTAGCCTGGCTGTTGCCAGGTCAAGTAGATCATTCACTACCTCATCTCGTGCGAATTCGCCATAGCCATCCGTAGCAATCTTGGTTGAATTTGACTGCAACAATTTCTTCGCAAAAAGACAGGAGAAAATGTCGCAGTCTGTCGTATTGCTTTGTTGAGGGCACTTTGACACTTTCTCGACCCAGTTATCGTCTTGCCAAAGTCCCTGCTCATCTTCTGTTAAATGTGTTAGTTGACGGCGGATGTATCTCGTTTTTATCACATCAAATACCGTGCGATAGGTACTTCCAGGACTTTGCGCTGAGTCATATATATACAGGCACACATTAAGGACACTTATAAGGACTAGCAACCAGTGTCTGCGATCAGGCAGGTGCACTGGAACCAACAATTGTTCAAACTCCCATAAAGACTTGTGATCAGTATATTGTGTGTAGTCTACATCAACTTCGTCAATTTGTCTTTGTAAAGACGGGTACAAGTAGGTACTGGCCAAACCCCAATTACTTTCACTACATGCAGCGAAACTATGAAGATAGCTACCAAAATACAAATTTACAGTGTCACCGTTCAGCTCTCGATTAGACGTTACCACGTCAATCGCTTTCTCTAAGTCAGTGATAAGTTTCGGTTTTTTTGATGTGTTAGTCACTTGATTGTTTTGTTCATGAGCGAGGCGCTGTCGTTCATTTTCGTTTTCTTTGGTTAGCGACGTAATGTCATCCACCTTAAACCACTGCTCGCGCGACTTACTAGTCCATGGATTAGTAAATTGCAACCTATACCGGTGGTTATTATGGTTGACTTCGAGAACTTTACCTTCACAACTTCTAAGAAGAGACGTTTTCTTGCCTTTAACAGATTTTTTCGAGACTGGAACTCGGACAAGCACAGATTCACTTACATAATATCGTGAAGGCGGTTTCCTCTTTAGCTGTCTTTTAACCATTCTTCGAGCGGCGTTGTCAGAGGCGTTTAAAGCTCTTTTTCGTATCGTTTCGTGCTGACAGGAAAGCTCTTTCAAGTCCAATTCATCACCGTCCCCTTCCTCTACTTCTCCCGCTTGCGCTTCTTCCTCTGCAACCTCAAAATCAACTTGTCCCTTTAGGCACAGCTTATTTTTCTGTCGGTTGGGTTTCCGGCCGAAGTAAACCTCGAATGGACAAAGAAGGCCAAGTGATCGATGAGGCGATTCGTTGTACAACTGCTGGTACTGTGGTAGGTTCTTAACCCAGTTCACTCCGTCAGAGCCAGCATTAATCAAGTCATAGGCAATCTTTTCCTTCCACGTCCTATGAGAGCGCTCATCTTTCCCTTGTGTCTGAGGGCTGTAGGCTGCACTTTTGATAATGCGGACGTTTAATTGCTCGCATACTGATTTGACCACTCCTTTGAATTCTGGACCTTGGTCACTTTGCAGAATTTCCGGGGGTCCGTGCTCCGTGTAGATGTCATGAAGATGTGCAGCTACTTCGGCTGACTCTTTTGATTTTAGAGGCCTGAGAATCAAAAACCGACTAAAAATATCAATAACTGACATGATGTACTTGTACGTTACTCCTTCTATGGTGACAGGTATACTTTGCATACTAACTAGGTCAATTTGATGCCTTTCTTGGACTGTTGACGCCCTAATTGGTGTAAGCGGCGATTTATTTTGAAACAGTGGTCGGACCTTTTGTTGTTGTTTCATGGTGTTTAAGTTAGTTTGTATACAGCTACGCGACACTCCACGATACATTTCGGACAATTGTTTGTTTAATTTCCTTGCGCCCTCTCCCTTTGTTTCGTCGTACGCACAGTTTACAATTTGCCCAACCTCCGACTTCTTGACCACTATACAATGTGTCGCCTTTTCCACTATCCGATTTTCTGTCTTCCCCGACATTGGATCATGCACTTCTTTCATGGCGTATAATCCACTACTCAACTTCCGGTACACTTTTTGCCTTAGACCCTTATCTCTAGCTCCTCTTTTCGGCCAGTCGGACATTGTTTTGGAGCCACTCAGTATACTTGTTAGCGCATCGTACACCTCATCTTCAAATGGAATATTTTTTCTCTAAGGAATAAAATTTAAAAAATATTACTACTATAGTGCGCACCCAGCATTGAGACGAGTGGGGAGTGATATTTTGTAGCGGCCACCTAGCTAGCCTCCTTTATTTTTATTAGAGATGCCTCTTGCGGAGGAGGCTAGCGAACACCCTCATCGCGTCACAATTAGCGCCACATGGACATACTATATAACATTTTAAAGGTCTTGAATTGAAGTACCGCCTCCATGATAATACCATTATGCTCAGCCAATTACGAGAGGCGTGCGTGCTGTCGCTCTCGGCTCTGAGTCTATGGCACGCATGCGTACGACACTCGTGGCGCACATTGTACAGAACAAGAACTAAATTTACGTGGAAGATGTGAAGAACGTCATGGTTAATAATATAAATGCTTTTATTTCGTTTATAAGGCTTTAAAGTTTTAAACTTATTAAAATGTTCGTTTGAGATACCGCAAACTACAAACTACGATTTTCTACCGGAACCGTAGCTTCCTGCATGCATAGAATTCTCCAAAATTGATGCACTTAGTGCATTCATCGAATAGTAAACTAACTTTTTCGTGCAGTACTTTCTACTTTCTTGTCTCTTGCTTTCTCCGACCATTGTCTGTTATGTTTGATTCAAGAACCTCTGTCGCACGCAGCCAAATTGTCCTTCTTATCATGTCTGAATTTCATGCCTTGTGTTCTTGTATCCTACTTTTTTAAAGCCGACCAAGGGTAATCTCTTTTATCTTTCTTCGGCATTGCTAGATCGTAGCAATCTTACATCCTGTAAACTGATAGATAGATTTCTTTCCCGCGAACGGAAACTTACCAGACATGCTAGATGGGACGTTGACAGCAGCTGTCAATCATTATTCGCGCGTTTGGCGGGATATCGAAAAGTCGCATTTTCGAGGCTTCAAAAAAGTATTTTTATTTTATTTTTTTGTGGTGCTAGATTAGGAAATTAACATTCTATTTATATAAAAAAAAACGTTTTTAAACACATTTTTATTTTGAACCTTTATCGAGACCTTAAGCGGTCAAAGTCACATCTGTCAGTCATGTACTGTAAAATTTAATCATTCATGGCACTGGAAATGTTTTAATGGTAATACTATAAATGTGACGTGCTATTTTATCTTCTTTATCTGTAAAATCGTGGAAGGGTTTAGACCCTGGAAGAATAACCTGCACGATGACCTCCAGAAAAAAAACAATAGTAAACAACAATAGTAAATTCCGCCACCCTTATAAAAACATCTAATGGTCAGTCCCTGAGTTTCACATTGCAAAGCGGCACAAAAGGGCAAATAATCTTTGGCTTGCCTAGAAACATTAGGTGATATTATATCCCTGTCAAAAGGAAATTTTGTCGGTAGTGCGGATTACCACTTAAATCAAGAACGTGATATTTGTATTATGAATGTTTCTCATGAGGATGGGACCTAGTACACTGTAATCTATTGTATCAAGTTATTTGAAACTGCTTTGTGAACACTTAGCAAATATAATTGGCTTACTTGGCAGTTTATTCAAAGGCTATTTTCGTTGCTGTGTAGCAAACTAGCATGATAGTTCAGCGACCAAACTGACAAATACAAGTATCTGCACTCAGATTTATATTACAGACATGGAAAATCAGTTATTAAAGAGGCTTTGTAAATTTATCTTAACTACAGTACTTTACTTGTGGTCTCCAGGCTATAACCAGGGTCCTGTAGTTAAAGTAATTCCAGTATCAATTTAGTCTCAGCAGTTATTCAACTCCTTATATATGGCCAAATTTTAAAATATCCTACTTGACTGGACAAGTGGTTTCAAATCAAATTGCATATATACCTGTGCAAATTAAAGTGGCTTGTGCAGATTGCAAGCACGTGGTAGTTCAATTGAGGCAATACCGGCAAATGCCACCGAAGAACTTGTAAACACTGGAAATATAATTTATAAGTTCTCAATACACGTACCTCTTTCTTGTTCTTTTTGTCATCCTCATCTCCTACCGAGGAAACGCTCAGACAATAAAGTATAAGCAATAGCACAATAAGAAGTAGCGAGGGTTTCTCCATTTTGCATTTGTAAACATTGAAGGAACTGTCACACAACTAGACCACCTACGAGGCGTTGATTCCCGCCGAAACCACAGGCGACCCACTAATTAGTTGTCGGCTAGTTATCATCAGTTATATATTACGCAAGCGTTTCGTAGTGCAGAGACGGTAAATTTAGTAAATTGGATTTCTAAAAATTCTAAAAATGTTTTTTGTTATCTAAGTACCGCGTGAAACGTAGACTAAAGACTCCAAGTGTTTGTGGCTGAATTTATTATGATAGATGTTTCAAGGAATCCAGCTAAATTTTTTTATTAGCTATTACTTTACATGTTGTTAAAGTTAAAGAAAAATATACGCAAAATGATAATAAGTATAAGAAAACCATATGAAGAATTGCAAATCAGAAAAGTCTCGCAATCCAAAATCCGTTGCCATTCCATATTTTCAGCCGGGATCATTTGCGGGACGATTTTGGGATCATTTGCGGGCCGGGATCATTTGCGGGACGATTTTGGGATCATTTGCGGGCCGGGATCATTTGCGGGCCTGGGATCATTTGCGGGGCCGTACAGATCACCAAAGATTCGAGTTGCAGACATTTCTTTTTATAATAGTTTTTTTCGGATAGCGTGTTTTCAGTTTTCCATACATTTCTCTGTAAATTTTCCCGCGGACTTTGACTCGTTGTTACAGACAAATGTATGGTAAACTGAAAACACGATTGCACGCTTTCCAGCGCAGCTACATCCATCAAATTTTAATAAGTTTTAAAATAATCTTTTACCAGCCAGTGAATATTTCAGAAATTCGATTTTACATACAAACACTGTATTTCGCGCCATGTTTGCACCCCTTTAAAAATGTCGGAATCTGAACCGCAAACTATCTGAATTTCTATAACGGGACCTGAAACAACCATAGGGGCTGATGAAAGCCAGGACCCGGCTAATCCATAGATGAAATTGGAATTTAGAGTGTTGGTTTTTGTGGAGGGAGGAAAACCGGAGGACCCGGAGAAAAATCCTCGGAGCAACTGGTCTATTAAATTGAGGAATTCTAATAGACCCTTTCAGCTTGCCTGTTTGTTGCCCCCTTTCAGACCACGTGATATTTCTCCAGAGGTTTCAGTACTTTGTTTTCCAATTATAGAAATTGGTACATTTCCTCTTGGGATACAGAACTGAAACAAAAACGCATTTAATGCGTACTCAAGGGAAAAGTCACGTGGTCTGAAATGGGCAACAAACAGGCAAGCTGAAAGGGTACGCTATCCGAAAAAAAATGGGCGCAAAAAAGAAGAAAGAACTAAAAAGAAATAACTACAGCACGAGGAATTCCAAGGCGGTCTTTGGTGAAACCCAACTACGTCTGTCAGGTGCACGATGACATATGTAGAAAACGTTTGCTGTTTTATAATTTTCTCCAACATTTCGGCAAAGCTGCCTTCTAACGATATCGATTGGCCTCGCTTTCGAGTGCCACAGGTAACCCATCCATGGAACTGAGTTACATGAGGAAAACAAAATGGCGAGTGTTGACAGTGTGATTCTCTCGTCAGGTTCGTCTAGGTTCGTACTCGTTGAAGGACTTACGTTCTGTAAGTATTAATCTTTAACTTATATTTAACATTCGCCACTATTCGCGACTATTCGCACTATTCGCGCTATTCGGTATTCGGGTTTTCCAGAAACCCCCCTCGCAAAACATAATGGTCAACAGAGAGTCTTTAACACTAATCAAACTTCGAATGACTAAGGACATTATTTGAATAACTTAATTTACATTCACATACCTGTTGCTTTGGTGGATAGAATATAACTTGTCCTTTGATGGGTCTACCAAAACAAAAACAACACTTGTCAAGCAAACCCTTACTGTATTATTTTGTACTAGAGCCGATTTTGTAGAGTGGGCAAGTTACGACAATGACTTACAGCATAGTTACTGTACGGCATGCCATAACATTGTAATGGGTTTCCCATTGTTATTCTGATCCAATCAAATACAGAGCTGTGGTCCAGCACGGTTACGGTACGGCTATGGATATGCTGTAGCTTTGTCCCACTCATACATGTATTCTACAACCCAACGAAGACTTTACACTGACTGACAGGGATTTGATGATAAAAGAACAACTCACTCTTCACGATGCACTATATGTGGTAGGGATATCAGCTGGTCCACTGTTTTGTAAGGCAAATCTTCTTGAAACGTGTTCTTGTATTCAATTGGAAGTCTAGTACCAAACATACCATTAGGCTTATCCATCACAATCTAAATCGAACAAAGAAATATATATAGTGCATGTGCTTTGTACTTGAACTATTAGGCCTGAGTTAAGTTTCCTCTCAGCGCATGTGTACATCTGTCATGCTTTGGTAACATGTCAATTGTTCCTTCTGGCTAAGCTGCATGGCCTGGTAACCACATAGCGAGTGAGTGAGTGACACAATTTCCCTAACCATCCCATTAACTCGTTTCTGGGCTTCGCGCATCCAAGAGTTAAAAATAGGCACCCAATGGGTACACGATTCTACTGCATTGTGTCAGACAGTACCGCTTGGAACGAGACACAGTATTGGCCAACCCAACAATACTAAACACCCTAACCCAAAGAACGAGCGGTACAAATACAATAGATCTACAGTATAATGGTCCAATCAGAATACAGGTCTGGAAGTGCTACTTTTTACAACAACATCCACTTTTCTCGCTTTCTGATTGGCTCTCCGCTATATGCAATTTAAGTACGGCCAATGACGTCACTCGCAAGCCGTGGTAGTTTTGCAAAGTGCTCTCACGTTCAAATGGCTGTTAACTTCGCTTCCAAAAACAAGAAAATAAGGATTTCACAAGTATTTCATTACTAGGAGAAGTTAATCGGTGAGTCAAACTTCTTTGTAGTGTGCCATTTGGCAAAATGCGAGTTTTCTCTTGAGTGGAGAAAGTTTCGGCGAATTTGTGAATTATTTAGAATTATAACAAGAACTTTTCTGATCCAGAAAAAAAACCTAGAAAGGATTTCACAAGCACTCCATCAATGACGGAGGTTAATCGGTGAACCAAATGCCATTTGTTGAAGAAAGCTTTCTCTCGGCGCCGGTAATTAGAAGTGTTTACGTTTTGACTTTCGATTCAATGGCCTTTTTCTACTCGAAAGCAGTTTATTACGCACTCATTTGAAACTAAGTGCTTCGTCGTTGTAAAAACAAATCGCATACATTTTCCCATTGTCCGTACTCGTATTGTTCATAGAAATGACGTCATAAAATGTTCACTGACCAACGAGCGCAGCGAAAAATGGAACATTGCATGCGATTTGTTAAGTATTACTCACTGCATCATGGGCATGCTTGTAACACAAATATATAAGTTGCTCGAAATTTATTAAAAAGTTGCTCTAGATTTCTCAAAAGGTTGCTCAAAAATTGCAAAAAAAATCCAAAAAGTTGCTTTTTATTAAGGAAGTTGCTTTTTTCCGTCATTTGGTCTAAAGTGAAAATATGCTAAAATTGCCATAAAAGAGTAAGATTTCTAAGCATTTTCATGCCATTTTACTAGCCTTTATTAAATAATTTTCAAGGCACTGAAAAAACCCAAACTTTATCAATGTGTAAAGAGTTTTATCAAAGCTACCTTCAAAGGGTCATCTTTTTCTGACTCACTGCCAGTGGAGCATGACAGATCGTCCGCCATCTTTAATATTCTTTAAAATAACCGCTGACCCGCCCAGATCGCGTTGACAACTAACCAAAGGAATACCAAACTGCTCCAACAGCAAGACCTGTATGACCCTTTTATACAGGAAATTTCCAAAGTATCTAAATAAGCATTGTGGGACATGACAGTAAGACCAATTTAAACACTAGAAGCTGCTGCAATTTCTCAGTATGAGTAGAAATTCCTCAGAATGCAAAAAGTTGCTCGAAGTGAAAAAAGTTGCTCGAAGTGAAAAAAGTTGCTCGAAGTGAAAAAAGTTGCTCGAAGTGAAAAAAGTTGCTCGAAGTAAAGAAAGTTGCTCGAAATGTGAAAAGTTGCCAAAAAGTTGCCGAGCAACTTGTGGACAGCCCTAATTTATATTATCATGAACATTTAAATTTACAACTTCATGCACTGTCAGTACAAAATCCAAACAGGTGATTGGCTAATGACAGTGCTTTTGTTGGTTATCACAGCATGCTGGGCACACACTCAGTTGGGATAATAAAAGGGTTAGAGACTTTGTTTATTATTCTCTGCACTCAACGCTCAACTCATGTACTGATTTGTACGGAGATCGGAGAACCTGGAGAAAATCCCTCGAGGCATGGACTTTATTCACATATGACGCCACGTCTGTTGATCCCATGTATATAACCACTTTATTAATCTACATATTCATAACTCTAAATATTCATGACCATGCATATATGCAGTACCTCACCACTTTAATCTTCCTGACCATTCTATAAATGATATCAATATATGTGGCATGCATATTCATTATTACTTTTCTATTATCTTATTAGTTTTCTATTATCGTTATTTCTGTCTTCCCAAAAATTATTAAGTTGACATCTTAGTACTCCTTCCTTCTCCATTTAGATTTTAACCAGAAAAAGCTGGAGGCTAACGTGGTAACCTCACGGTTTCCTTTCTGACCTTTAGGCTGAAACTCTACTGATTTAACTTTAAATTTATCTATCTTTTTCCACCTATATATGTGTTGTGTGAAATTGTATTGTAAATTATAAGTTATAAGTTATTGAGCATTAAAGGATTGAGTTGCTGTGTGACATAATGTCTAACTGGGAATCAGTGAATATATTCTGGTAACAAGATAATTCCCCGGCTGGCCCTGCGAGCAGAGGCTCTTTTCTCTTTTCTCCTCTGCTTACAGTGTGTGATAACATATTAATGACCAGTTGAAAGCAAAATGTTGAAAGCAAAATTAGATTTATTCAAAACCAAAAGAAAAATATTTAACATAAGTTTTGGCCTAATAATTAGTAAAATTATATAAATATTATAATATTAACCTTATTGAATTGTCAATAATGTCTCAATCTAAGCAAGAATAATAGCAGCAGTAAATAGCCAATAAGCTATAGGACATGTGTGAACTCCATATCTCTACCGCTCAAATTGCATAAATTTGCTTCAGTTCACGAGACTCAGAAGATCAACAGTAGTTTTGAAGCTGGATCTGATATGTCTAGGGTCAGCTACATATTACACAATGTACATTTGCATTATTACTTTCTGCATAGCCTGTGAACAGCATGTAAAGCATTTATGTTAAAATATCATAAGCTTAGTTTACACTGCCTACATGTACATCGATCTCCACTGAGCGAACTCCTCGAAAAACGTAAACTATTTGGCACACTGTATATTCAAGTTCATATTTGGACACAGTTCGAAAGCTCTAGATCTGGAAAGAAGTTCATAAATCCAGTTCACCGCCGCACTCAAGAGTCATCGGTCTGATTGGCCTACACCCTAAACATTATTTTCCTCACAGTTTCCGACGAGGAGGTGCTGCTCATTCCTTTCAAGCAGGTGTATCCGATCATCTAATACAATTACACGGCGACTGGCGATCGGATTCGTTTCGCGCATACTTGGATCTACCCATCACGACACGGGTGAATGTCGCCGACATCATGGCCTCCGGGCTGCTCGCGCTCCCGCCCCTCAACTAGGATCAAGTTACACACAAAGATATCCATATACATGCACTGTTAGTATATTTCCATTTTTTTCCCCTTATAATCATAATTTTCTCATGTTTGGGAATTTTGTAACCCAATTTTTAGGGTGCACTTTGTTATACAATGTACTCAACAAATAGTTAATTATTAAACTTTAGCCCAAATGTGCCTTTTGTTATCATCAATTTTATATTATCTTCTAAATTGCAACAGATCAGTGATTGTATACAGAAATAATTTAGAGTTTTGAAATGTGTAAATGCAAAAAAACAACATAACGTTTCTTTTCAAATTAGGCACTAGATGGCGTTTTCTGTTGTTCACTATCTCATCTCGTTGCAGAGGTATTCAGATTTTTCGAATATGCTTTTAAGGTTACCGTATACCTTCGCGGATGTGTCTCGCAAATAAAATCGTACGCGCATCGTTTCTAAGGAAACTATAGAAACCTATATATCACTGGAAAGATTATACAATGTAGAATGCGCTGAAATGGTTTCTTCGCACAAATATTACATTTTCAGAAAATGCTAAGGCAACAAACGCAAAAAGGACGAGTCTCAAATAAGTGAATTTATGTGCCTCTGCGTTTGCGCCTACGAACGATTCAGCTGCATAATGTCAATCAGCACATGATAGCCTGTCAAAGCGTGTGAGCGTTTTTTTATATTTTACTTTGTTCAAATGCAATTCATCTTCAAAGTTTCAATCGAAATAATTTCTGTGTTTCATCGCGGAAAGTACTCGTATAAGAAAACTAATTAAAATAACGCTAAACGCTCACACACTTTGGTTCGTAAGTAGCTCCTCTAACTTCAGGCCAAGTTTCATCAAGATCTCACAAGTCTTCATACCCTATAAATTCATCCAAATACAGCGAGTACTCATAAAAATCTATCGGAGTTTTTGGCTCTGAAGAGTTAGTAAACACATCACACCTCATCAAAGCAAACGTCAACACTAAAACCAACTAGCCAATTATATGTAAGGACCCCCGGAGCTTATGAATAGGCCAGAAATTCGCGAGAAATTAGTAAGTAGCTCAAATTGCATAAGAAACCTGCATTCCGCTCTCGCGTACTAGTGTAGTTTCACAAATATTCGACAGAGCATTGTGTTATGGCCAAAACTGGAGATAATGCACAAAAAAAGAAAAATAACGGTAGATCAACGGGTTGTACCAATAAGGGAGAGGGCCGGATAGCGAAAATAAAACCGCGTCGAAAGGCAATTGAAAAGCGAGTTGTAAGTAACCTCGTGCTCCGAACGTTAACGTTGACCCTAAACCTGCTATGTTAGCGGCGATGAGATCTCTTGGCCGGGTATGTATAGCTTTTAGTTTCTACTCAAGCACATATCTTCCCGTGTTGATGTTCTTATAAACGGCTAACGGAATAATTGTTACATATTTGATGGCGACTTATTCGCAGATAAGCGAATGCCTGTGGTACCTACATGTAATGGGATTAGAGGGATTTATAACGCCTAAGCGATTTATTTACTTTCCTTCAAAATACGTTTTTTTCTAATATCTCTCAAACTATTGCATGTTTTAAATATTTTTTTTCGGAAAATTGAAGATCAATCCATCAACTTCAAAAGAATTAAAAAAAAGTTTTTTTGAAGAAAACGTGCCGCGAAGGTATACGGTAACCTTAAGTCATTCATCCCTTGAAATAATATCGCAACATCGTATTTCCAGCATGTCTAGATTTGATGCAATATTTTTCCACGTACATGCTTCATATGGGACGAATTGGAACGATATTTGCAGGGTCTGGCACCAAAGATCTAAAGAGGGATGATGAAACCTAAGCGTTTACAGATGTGGATATAACAGAAAAACAAAAACGCCCTGCTTCCTCATTTCGAAAGGATTTTAACTGAAATCTTAATTTCAATTTCAACAAATTGAGCTCGTGTGCCACAGGTAGCCCAATCCGAAAACAAATGAGTTGCAGGTAATGATAGAAGGGCGCGACAAACGACATGACGCTTACTAGAATCAAGCAGTAGAGGTGGCGCTAGATAAACTCGTAGAAGAATATTCCGCCAAGTTAAAGTGTGCTATATGCGAGGAGATATTTACAAATCTATCTAACGCTGAGGTGCAAGACATTACAGCATCTTCGTTACCTGAAGCTAGTCTAGATGATATAAAGGAAAGTTTCAGATCATATATACATCTCCAGAGTGTGCATTAGAAAATAAGTTATTGTCCTGTCTCAAAGGCCAATTTCACGATAACATGGAAGTCTAATTTTCGGTTCAATTTGATTGCCCGAATTTGACAGTGATGTTTGCACTCGTGTTGCTCCTTTGTTCGATCGGGCTTCGCGCCTAAATTCGCTGGCCTAAAAGAATTCGCTGGGACAAACAAAGAGGGGGCCGCTACGCAGGCTAAATTCTGGAGCGATTTAAATACTGCAGTTTAAAATATGCACAAGAAATGACAAGGCAAGTTAGACCCATATTCAAAGTTGGGGAAAGTTGAGATTCTGATGAAGAAGTTTCACTCCAACTTCGAGTACGAGCATTTAAGAACTCGTACAAAATATTATTTTTGCTGTGTTTTTTGCGGCTTATACACAAGGTTTTTCCTTAAACGTTTTTGGCAAAAGAGGCTGTTGTTTATCAGGCTGAAGTTAGAGGTGCGGCTAACATTATGTGTGAAGTGCCACTTGATATAATTTATGTGATAAAACACGGTAATTACCATTTTACCGAGATGCTTTATAATACGGGGAGCCGGAGTGGTGCAGTGGTTAAGCGCTTCGCCTCTCACCTCTGTGGCCCGAGTTTGATTCCCACAACGCGGCGCGACATGCACACCGCGGCAAAACGGTATGCTCCGCTGGCCGAAAGAACGAAGGCTCTGCTATCAAATTACCGAGGGCTTACTGAGACGTTTTTCACTCACAGTGAATTACGAATTAAGAAAACTTCAACCTGTTAAAGTCTTAGGCTTATCTTTTAAGTAGTTTTCTTAGTTTTTGACAAAACAGTTCACAAATGGATACTTTCAAGCAGAAATTTTAAAATCATGGCATGTGCCTGTTGTTTCATTTCAGTTTTCGCGGCAAATTGGGGGCGGCCGCGCGCCGACAAGAAATAGCAAATACGCATGCGCGTGACGTTTTGCCGCGGTGTGCGCCACATGTGAGTTGAGTTTGTTGGCATCTCACCCTTGCTCTGAGGATTTTTCTCCGGGTTCTCCGGTTTTCTTCCCTCCTCAAATACCAAGCCAAATTCTAATTCGACAGAGGAATCCGTGTCCCCAATAGCCCACTTCCGCGATATGTTTTACTTGTCACGCACAAAGGTTTCAATACGAGGCTCCGTGCTAAATTAAATTTATTATTTTCTCTGTGAAAAGAATAAATTTAATTTAGCACGGAGCCTCGTATTGAAACCTTTGTGTGTGACAAGTAAAGCATATCGCGGAAGTGGGCTATTAGTAGACCCTTTCCATGGTCAGCTAGAAACTAGACACGTAAATAAAGTTGTTTATTTTATTATTATTTTATTACTCGGGCCAGCCCTTTGGCTGCCCGAGTCAAGAATCGCAAGTGTTTCTTTTTCGTGTTGCGAGTTGTCTCAACATGTGACAGGCTCAACCAATCAGATTCGACACCACTCGGCCGGGACACTGGCGGATCACGGGTCATCTGTACGATCGATATAAGACGGGGAAAGCAGTCGGCGGGGAATGAGAAGGTTAAAATTCGTCAAATTCGCTTTAAATCGCCACCAGAGAACAAGATTGAATATCAACTACTCTTCAAATCAGCTTTTTACAGAAATCTTCCTTTGGTGTTCCCTGAAATGACTACTACATGTGGCTTTGAAAAGGATTGAACAACACTGAAAGCCCATACCGAGACGTGAGAGCACAAGTAATGTACACAAGCTAGCTTCTGTGCATGTCATCTGTTAATCCTCTCCTCCTTTAGGGATCGTTGAGAAGCTCTTATTTTGTTGTTTTACTTCTCCATTGTTTTTCAAAATGTTCTGACTACAACACAGCGACTGATCTCGCTCCGCACTCTCTTTAAGCGCCCAGGCGGCTATATAAAAGTGCCAACATTTTGAAATGGGTTTAGTTTCCATGATCGAAGAGAGCTTCGATACTGTATACAAAGCTACGACAGGAGTGAACATATGTTCGCTTAGATATTATTTCAGCAGCACTGAATTTTTGTGTATTCTAATTTATCCTGTGTTGCTTGTTTCCTTTCCATTTGCCGGGTAATTTGCCCACAGCTTATCTCAAGGCCAGCGATTATGATTTAAATTATCCTAACTAAATAAAATTTAGAGCTTCCAATTCCTTTTTGAAAGGTGTTGATATACGCTATCCGAAAAAGAAAACCCGGCGAAGAAAAGAAGAATTAAAAAGAAATGGCTACAGCACGACGTATTCCCATGTGGTCACCCATCCAGTTACTAACCTCGCCCGATCGGGCTTAATTTGCGTGATCGAACGGATCGGACGACAATGTGGCTTTACCATCTGAGCTAAACTGCCGGAGGCCACAGGGAACCCAACTAGGTCTGTCGTTCGCTGTTTTATTATTTTCTCCAGCATTTTGGCAAAGCTGCCTTCTAATGATATCTATTGGCCCGAGTTCGGTTGGCAGTGCTTTTATATTACATATGCCTAATGACAGCAAAAAGTAATTTACTTGTTCAGAAACCTTGTAAAACAAGATTAATTAAGTTAACTCAGGAAAATCGCACAATTTTCCTCACAATTTGTTTTTTTTTGCCGCACAATCTTCAAATATTCCTGCACAATTTGCCTTTTTTTACACCCTATCCTGAGAAGCCCTGCCTAATGATCTATGAATACAAGTATTGTTTCTGTTGGAGAAGCAATTTCCAAAATACGAGCTTCGTTTTTCATCAAGCACCTTCAAACAATAAGTCATTTTTTCGGTGTTTGGATCCCCTGATGACAAACTCACTCTTGTTTTGGAAATATTACTTAAATTTAATTTAGTACTAACCTGTCTTATTCTTTTGAGTACTTCTGGAGCTGAAATCAATTAAGATATACTCATTAAAATACATGCACACGCCACACTTACATGTATAGCTGGCCCTTAGAATAATGAAGGCATTGATCAATATATGTTTCCTAGTTTAAATTATTGACCTACATAAATTTTAAGCTACAATCCGTGACACTATTGATGGGACACTTTTCCCTCGTCTTTTCCCTCCTCAATGTTGGGTAGAAGAATTAGACCTTCTAGAGTCCCAACAATGTTTTTTTCTCTGTCTGTCCATGTAAGTTAATTCTGTTTTAGCTTTATTTTATATATTTTTGCGTTCTTTGCGTTCGAACGAGAGCGAGAACGCATACTAATCTTAACGCGGGATACCTGTGGTCCATAGGCGCAATCCAAACACGAAAAACGTGGGTTTGTACCTTTGCGCATAAATTAACTCAGCATGTCCATGATGCATTACGATATACGGTTCGCCTCGTGGTTTGAACAGTGCAAAAGGTGAGTGGTGATTTATCTCGGTAATATGCTGAAGAAATTCATAAGTGTTACCCATCAAAGCGTGGTGACTGATCAAATTCTAAACTTAACCACAGATCGTCTCTTCTCGCGTCAATATTCTTGCTGCTGGAGCGGAAAGACGAGAAACACATTCAGTTATCGTTGTTCTCTGACGCCTCTAATTCCGGCTGGGGAGGCATCGCGAACTGACTGATCGGATCCGATGCATTAAAGCTCTTTTAATTCTAAAGGAATTGCACTTTCCCAGTAGAAGTTTTCTGGTAAGAGTATAGAATTTTTTCACGTCTTTCAAATATGACAAACGTTCCTTCAAAACTCTGTTGATGTTCTGTAAAAAAATCAGACTGACGTTCACGCCTGACTGATTGCATGCACGTGGAAATTCAGACTACAAGAAGCCGTTGAGATTTTAATACGCAAACATCTACAATGATTTCTGCCGAAACCTTTTAATACTAGTAACAAGACAAGGTCTGCCGTAAACGTGAAACTACACTGAAGCAAAAGTTTATTTAGTGTTATGCTTTGCGCTCAGCGAGTGAGTCAAGCTTTAAAGCGGACCACGTACTACCGGTCTGGGAACTAAGCGAGCAGCCGTTTTGTTTATTTTACGGCTCACGATATTTCGATAACTGCATGGTCCGAATTTACTTGAAAACTTTACGCAATGACTTTTACAAAATAGTGAAGAAAGTAAACTTAAACATAGTAGACCATTTAAATGAAAACATTGCTAACATTAATGCATGTTACAATATTATATACACATCAAATCTTATACCGTTACCGTTAAAAACAGTTAAAATATATTAGTTATGTTACTATATAGTTTTATACCCAGGGAGCCAGAGGCAAATCTTCCAAGTAAGAATTGCATGTGTACATATAGCAGATAAGTCTAGCACAAGGGTAACCAGTTGAATTGATATTCATACGATAATTGTAAACAATGAGAATAAATATATTCATTATTCATTTGTGTTTACTAGTCCATTTCCGCTAGACGCAATCAGACAAAAGGGTATCTGAATGAAATTTATATTACTTCAAAATATGATTCTTTTCGAACGAACGCACTTCCTAACTGATAGTTACTCTAGTCTTATATATATTATCGGCAGTGGTTAACTCGAAAGCTCTGTGCTACTTTAACCACTGTGCACAATCAGGAGCCCATTGGCACAATCTCATTTTTTTCTTCTAAAGTTATCTGTACTTGTAATTTCTTTTCTTTTTTACATATATAGTCATCTTTTAAAAATGTCATTTGTAACTTTAAGAAATGTGCAAATAAAGCTAAAGTCTAGAAAGTCTAGAGGGAGGCGAGGAAGACGAAAAGCCAAAGCGACTGAAAAATCACGATATTTCTGGAGTGTCCCAACTAATCTTGTCATCAATTGTCTCTGTTATTAATTGGTGCAGGACACTTTCGTCTTTTCCCTCCTCGTTGTTGGGTAGAAGAATTGGGCCTTCTATAGAGTCCCAACATTGAGGGAGGCGAGGAAGACGAAAAGCCAGAGCGACTGAAAAATCACGATTTTTCTGGAGTACCCCAACTAAAACTTGTCATCAATTGTCTCTGTTATTAATTGGTGCAGGTATTGATTGACAAGCTATTTATTAATGTTAGCAATACAGTAGTATGAGTTCACGTAAACGCTACGTGCTAGGAATTACGCCTACAGAATCTCCTTAATTTGCAGCTTTACAATAATTATATAAATATCTCCTATGTAGCTAAACTACTGTAGTATTTTAGAATTATACATTTTGCGTTAAAAAAAAAACTCACTCGCCCTGGGACAAAAAATGGTTTTCAAATGTGCGATCGGCAGTGTGAAAAGGGTCGCGTGTATTACTTACATGTATGCCAGATTCAAGGGCTGTCCATTAGTAAAGTAGCAAAAATGTGCAACATATCGCGAACAAGTGTGAGTAAGATACGTAATGAGGTTTTGCCGAAAAAGAAATCTTTCAAAATACCGGCGAATAGAGGTCCACCAGTGAAGTTAAGTGAACGCCAGCAAAGAAAATTAAAGAGAGCTTTACAAACACTGAGAGAGACAGAAGGAAACTTTTCCTGTAACAGACTTATGCATGAAGCAGGGATTAATCATGAAGACGTTTCCATGAGAACAGTGTGCCGTCTTTTTAAAATCTTCAATCCAGGAAAAAGTCCTGATGACAAAGGATGATCTGCGGAATAGCGTAAAATTTGCAAGGGCTATGCAAAAAAAATACAGCTCGAAATTTTGTTCAGGAGATATGCCGTTTTTCTTAGATGGCACTGGTTTTGCATACAAGAGTAATTCTTTACGGACCAGGCTAGAGCACAAAGTGCACGAATTTGGAGAAAGAAAAAAGGCCTGAAGATTGGCTGTGTAGCAAAAGGAAGACAGGGACAGGTGGCAAACTGGTAAAGCTTATCGTTGCTGTATCATACAACAGTGGTGTGACTGCGTGCAAACCGTATGAACGCATGTGTGGCACCTACTTTGCTTCCTTCATTGAGGAACATTTTCCAAGAATGTTTCGAGTTGCGAACAAGGGAGATAGCCGATTATGGCTTCAGGATGGAGATCCCTCACAAAACTCAGCCCTGGCCAGGGCAGCCATGGCGCGTACCAATTCCACATTGATAAAAATACCTCCGCGAAGCCCTGATCTTAATCCCATTGAAAATTTCTTCCATATCAGTGTTGGTAAGAATTTGAAGAGAAATGCAATATTACAGAAAATAATGAAGGAATCGTATAAAGAATTCCAATTGTGGGTTATCGACACTATTCGTGCCATACCTATACACACAATCAACAATTTAATAGCCTCAATGAGTAAAAGAATTTCACAAGTAATCGAGAAAAAAGGTAGCCGTATAAAATGATAAATGTGCAATGTAGTTGACACAAGAAATTGTGAAAATTGCAGTTGTAAATCTCGCGGAATAAAAATCTTCACAATAGCGATTTATGTTCTTCAGGGATTGATCAACTGGTTCAGTGACGATATGTTTTTGAAATGAAACGTAATTAAAGTATATACAAGCTTTTATGAATAAAGTCTGTTTTTTAAAATTC
Organism: Actinernus sp. WN-2022; assembly: GCA_030867875.1. Taxonomy (NCBI): domain Eukaryota; kingdom Metazoa; phylum Cnidaria; class Anthozoa; order Actiniaria; family Actinernidae; genus Actinernus; species Actinernus sp. WN-2022. The sequence goes on along the minus strand of JAOWCC010000592.1, from coordinate 66,477 downwards.
ACATTAAAGCGAACTGAAACAAACGATTACTGTAAAGAAATCCTGGCGAACTGTTCCCAGCAGAAACTTACCCTTGTATTAATTAGGGGAGGGAGAAAAATATGGCTACAACCAGGCTAAAACCAGGCTACATGTATCTCCCCTATGAAACAGTAAGGTTGAACTTAGGCCTTCTGTCACATAACAACGGTTCACCATTTCATTCGATAATGCTGACCAAAGCCATGGGAAATTCTCTCTAAAACCACCTTTAGATTGTTCACTCCAGTTAGTATTTTTGTATTATAATCAACCTACCTATGTCAGCAGTTCTCGAGGGTTTTGTAGCGGCAATTTTCTCACCGACAGGAGATTTCGATGGGAGCGTGATTTCCATCTCTTGAAAATTAGGTCCACCTTAAACAAGAAAATGACTTATTACCTCTCCTAAGCATCCTCCCTTAATATTGAACGAAACTGGCCACATAAGAGAACTTTCAAATGTAGTGATTTGACTGAGGAATAAACTCAACAGGCTTTTAGAAGCACGTGTCCTTAAAGTGCATATAAGCTCTGGCCAATTATGCTTTTTTTTAAAGCTTAGACCTTAAAAGGTAGAGAAAAAATTCCGAAATTTCTAAATAAAAATGTTTTCAATATTTTTTTAGCGACTCAACGTCCAAATGTAGAACAATTTCCGCGCACTTTCGGGGACTGGGACGAGAATAATACGTGACGTCATCAACATAACTCGTCTCTTCGCGGCTTTAAAACGTTGGCTTATTTGCAAAATAATTGAATAGATAACCAAGAAAGATGATAATATCGCGCTAAACGTTTCGGAGAGCTATATTCGACAAGGCCTTTCATGCAATGGCGCATCGAGTGTGTTCTGGTGATGACGTCAACTAGACCCAGTACCAATTTTGCTAATGCGCTTGATTTTCGTCCACAGGCAACCCAAGATACGTTTTTGGGCAACTTTGAACGGCCAATACACCATGACAAATAAATCAAATCAACTTTTTATTCCGAAATCCTTTGTCTATGGCCTCTAGTCTCTTCGTAAGAAAGATAATTAGCCAGGGCTTATATGCATGGTATTGTGCACGTATGCAGTCAATGTTCGATTCCGTGGCTGGTAATCGGCTACAAATAGCTAATTATTAAAAGTTCCCTCAGTCAATGCTTGTTTTTACAACAACATCCAATTTTCTCGCTTTCTGATTGGCTCTCCGCTATATGCAATTTAAGTGCGGACAATGAAAATGACGTCATTCGCAAGCAGTGGAAGCTTTGCAAAGTGCTTTCATGGCGAGGATTTCACAAGCATTTCATTACTAGGAGAAGTTAATTGGTGAGTGAAACTTCTTTGTAGTGTGCCATTTTGAGTTTGGGTGCCTTGATAGGAAGTCGAGTGGGTCTTTTTCGTCTTTACCTGCATGTCCATCACCCATTTCTCGATTCGGGGTGGTAGCTTTGCAGTGGCCTTGTTAAGGGCCCATTGACATATTTAAATCTACCGTTGCTAGGGAAAGTTTGCAGCCTCGTAAAACCCGGAAAATGAAAGAGTGGGCAATAATTATTCTAAAGGTGACTCCTAGGATAAAGTCTTGTAGTCTGATGACATCACCAAGTGACGTCACGATGACGACATCAAAATCAGAAAACTTCTAAACTCTCCAAGGATTTATGAGCTACTATTAATTTATGAATATTTTCCGAACCTACGAATTATATAAGGTGCATAAAACCGAGCATAAGTTTGCCATTCCGATAAAAATTGAAGATTTTACAACAATTTCAGTCCAATTTAAAGCTTTTTTGGCGAATGAAAAGCCATAACTTTGGCATTTATTTCGGTTTCCAAAATCCATGCTCGGTTTTGTGGAGAACATGGTCAACAACATTTTAACGGGAAAAGATTTGGTATTTAGTGAAAGCGCGCAAAATGTTTAGGATTATTTTAAACCAGAAGCGAAGAAATTAATGCATGCGCAAAAGTGCCTGTTTTGTGGTCGTGAAATAGTCGCAGAACTGTTGTTGGAGTGAAGTCTACAATAATCGGTCGAACAGGATGTGCATTTTCTCCTATTTCTTCCGACAATGACCAGTTTTGGGGCTTGGCTGAATACTCCAGTCTGCAATGCGCCAGCTTGATTTTCTGCAATGAGCTTCGCACTGTGTGGAGCACATGCCAGGAACCCATTTCGTGGTAAACCGAAGAGCCAATAGAAATCAAGCTAAAATTAGACAGAGATACGACAACTTTCACTTGAAGTTGAATCTCGTGGCGTTCACAACAGTTTGTTTTCCGACATCAAAAATACTTTTTTAAGGATGAAAACTGACCTGTATTTTAATTAGATGCAATGAGGTTCAATCACAACTTTACCAGGAATCCGAAAGAATTATCTGGAGACAAAAGTGTGCATGTTTGTGGAAGATTCGAGTTGAAAACCTGCCGGTTTGAGTGACTTGAGTGACTTGCCAAAAAGAGATGTTGAAGAATACTAACACACTTGTAAGCAATATTAAATTATTCTTATTTTTATAAGCTCATACAATAAAATAACTGCTTGCTTTGATGAAACTATGACTGTTTAGTTTTTTCTCGTTCCGTTTACAATTTTCTTTGTACCACAATTTTAGTAGCTTACTGATCATAAGGTAGCCATGCTTTTCTTCGTGTTTTTAGAAGCTATGTTCTTGCTGGAAGCAGCCATTTCAGCTTCTGTATCTTTGACAACTATAGATACTATTTACTAGATATTCTATCAATCCATCAACAGCGGGAAGGGCTCGGCTACATCTGAGAGTCCGATACATTTGCTTTCCCATTCTTCGCGATTTCCTGACAGTGATTTCACTGTGTTTGCAGCGCCGTATACGCTTGCCGTTACTTTTTTACTCGGTACAAATTATTTCCCTTTCTCTAGGTTCATTAGCACAGTTGCCTTTCGAGTCCTGAACGATTCCTTCAAAGTTATGACTGAGTTTCTTGTCAAGTAGTTCTTTCACACGATGAACCAAGCTTTTCGTTTTCCAGCTACATTCGCACCCACCATGGCTTACTTCGACTTTTAAACACTTTCATAGCATAGCAATGGTGTTGCATAGCAACGGAATATGTCAATGGGCCCTTAAGGAGGGGAAGCAATGGCTTGTGTGCAATGACAATAGTAAACCTTGGTGCTCCTACAGCAAGTACATGTTGAATCTGTCTTTCGACCATTTCACGCAAAGTGCATCCTTTTCTGTTTGGATGTGCCTCTTTTCTACGTCGGTTAACCTGCGACTGATAAAATGAACTGGTTGCCATCCTCTCCCTGTCTTTTGAAATAGCCCTGCTGACAGCCATTCATTGTAACTTACCTCTGTTCTCACCATATTGGAAGTCTTGGGTTGAAAAATGCTATCGTATCATCATTGGAGATACTGCCTTTCAGCTGCTCGATGCATCTCTTTCCTTTGAACTCCACTGGAACTTCAATTTATTGTGTGTTAATTCTCTCAGTGGTTGTGTCCGGGATGCGAAAATGGCCGGGTATGAACTTGGCCAGATATCCCGTCATGCCGAGGAAGCTTCGTACTTCCGTCTTCGATTTTGGTTCTGCACACTCTTTGATTGCATTTACTTTATCTGGTGCAGGCATCAGTCCGTCCTGGCTAAATCTGTAGCCATAGAATTCCAGTTGTCTTTGACCAAACTCGCATTTAGTTGGGTTAAGTGTGATGCCATAGTCATCTGCCCTTTGAAGGACTATCTCTAGTGTCTTCTTGTGCTCTGTCCAGTCACGTCCTCCGATTAGAATATCATCTCTTTGGTTCAAGCATTGAGGGATGTCACCAAAGATCGTTTGCATTGCTTCGTCAAACCGGCAGATCTTGTGAAGCTTTGGCGCCAAATACGAGTCTCTTCGGTCTGAAGCTGCCCCATGGGGTACTAAATTTGGCGATTCCTGTTGATTTTGGATTGAGCATAAGTTGATGGTAACCTTGTTGTAAGTCTAGTTTGGTCCAGATAGTGGAATTTGTGGGCGAAGTCTTCTACTACCAGTGCCTGTGTGATCATGTTACGTTCCATGTATTTATTCCGATCGGTACTCTGAGGTCTACGCTAGCTCTGATCTAATCATGTGTGGTTACAGTTCTTCCTTTGGCGTTTGAGCGAATTTGGGCTTTGGCTGGACTACCATGCCACGGGCGAGCACCATGTCACGGGTTCATCTTCTGGAACCTTTTCAAAAATCTGGGGGGTGAGTGGATTCTCCCATACACGACAATGAATTTTGCTTGTTTCTCGCATGTCTTATTCCGGATGATTGTCTGGAATTCTCCTTTTACTGAGAGTTTGTGCTGCAGTGTGTTGAGCTTGATCATGCTCGATTCCAGTGTGGGTTGGTGTTGGTTCGATTAGTGAAAGCTTTGAACTGATGTTCATCATTTACATTTACGTCGGCCCCACTGTCGGGTTCCGCTTGTACATTCACATCATCTAGTCTTATTGTTACCGTTTTACTGGGTTAGTATGTTTCCCTGATTTTCTTGGCTTGGAAAGCATGTTGTACTGCTTGCTCGAAATACTCATCATCGGAGCTGGTAGAGTAATCCTCGGTTGTCTTCTTGCATGTATAGCTGATCTTATCTCTCTGTTTTCTCTGGCTTCTTGGCTTCTCATTTTTCTTGTTTTCTTCTGTTCTGCACACAAGAAAAATGATTCCACTTGTTGCACTTTCTACATCTTTTCCCAAAGGCTGGGCATGCAGTGATATCCTTTCTTGTGGTCATATCCACAGAATTCACATTCTTGTTTAGCCCCCCATTCGCTTCTGGCCTGGCCTCCGAGGTATTTGGCTTTTTGTGCTCGGAATATTCATTGTCATGCAGCTTATTTAGGCTGTTTACATCCTCCTCTGTGATTTTCACAACTGACCTGCTGCCATCTTTGTAGTCCAACTGAAGGCGGCAAACATGACGTCATCGATATTTTCACTAGTGAGGATATGGAAAATACGCATGCACTCAGTAACCGGATGTGGTTTCGTATGAGTTCTATGAGTGGTTTATCGTCCATATAATAAATTTCTTTTTCAAATCGTTTTTATTCTATAATCAGCATTTTCACTTACACGATCTTGGTAAAATTCAACTTGAAAAAACCTAAAAGCGACCGTAAAAGTAAAAACGGAATCGAGTGACGCAATTGTCACATAGGACGTTTTCATGCTCAGTCCTTCAATTGTATATTGATAGTTTGAATTGTCTTACTAGCTATGTCATTTAGATCTTTGGCAGTCCAGTCAATTACACGAATATCCTGAAGGTATAATTCTTGATTAAATTGATTATAATCTCTAAAACATATTTTGTCTTTTTGATGATTTATTGATACACGAGCAATGTAGAAAGTCGGTAAGTGGTCTGAAATATCGATCATAGCAATCACAGAAATTAGTTGGGTTGATGTATTTATATATGGTCTATCAAAGTTGCGGTATGACTAGTGATGAGTCTTGTGGGCTTAGTTATCATTGGCAAGAGGTTATTAGAATATAGCATATCTAGATAATCTTCCGTTTGTGAATGAGTATTATATTATTTTAGAAAATCAATATTCATATCTCGCAAAATAAATACTTGAAATTTATTTTGGTTAAGTGGATTGATTAGTTCTCCAAATTGTACCGTAAATTATTCTATGCTTGTCGAGGGGTATCTATATATACATCCAACCATTATGTGCTTTTCCATTACAAACGTCAGTTTCAGCCCAGCAAGATCCACTAGCTGCATAGGTATTGATTTTAAGTTATTATTAATATAAATACCTGCACCTCCTGCCAGGGTTGGTGAATCAGTGTGATAAAACATATAAGTTGGAATGTCTACATGAGAGACATAATTTTGATTAAGTCTAGTTTCTGTGATTGCTAGGATTTCAAGTCTCTTATCGAGGGAGTATAACATATCGTTGAACAAGGTTAATTTGTTTTGTAAGCTTCTTATATTGCAGTGGAATAGGGAAAGGTCTTTTGGACCAGCATTACTTAAGGCACTATTTAATTTGGGAAGTGTATAGTAATCAAACATTGGGGTAGTAAGCAGTAGATCTGGATCGGTTTCCTCGAATTTGTCTGGATTAGTTATCACATTAAACAGGTTAAACTCTCGGTCGTTCAAGTCTTGGAAAGGTAGTACGCTAAATAAATCACTAACACTTACTTGTGACATACTGGTGGTTGTTTACTCCTAGCATGTCAGTGATTCTGAAACTGATCCAGGTAATTGGTAGACTGCTATGCAGACGTATTTTTCTCTCTCATAAATTCGAAGAAAAAAGTCACGTCTGCTTACCTGACCGCTTAATTAGTTTCCAATATGCAAGCACGACGTCAGCACGTTTTCTGCCCAATCAAAGCCATTGTCAGAATTTTAGTGAATTGGCGCGCCAGTGAACACTCTCCTATGATTGGTCAATGGCAAATGTATTGTCTGAATTCTTTTAAATGCAACATTACGTCACTTTCCAGGATATGGAAGGTACAATCTGATTGGTCCATAACACAATGAGGTGTGCATATTGGAAACTAATTAAGCGCTCGGGTAAGCAGACGTTACGTTTTTCTTCGAATTTATGAGAGTGAAAAAATACGTCTGCATATCAGGCTAGGTAATTGGTGAATCTCTCGTGGGTAGTAAATTCTTTAATAACAGAAGTGTCAGTGATCTTCCATTAGTGGTCCACAGGTATTTGAATTTGTTCTCCTGTTTAAAGGCATCAATTCGTCCGAACAACCAATTTATGTAGCTGGTTAGTGATCGATCGTTAACATGGATCTTGTTATCGCTAAAGATACTTGAGCCCATTTCCTTCTGGACTGATGATAGTTGGCTTTCCCGCTAGGTTTTTTACTCGGGCCAGGCCTTCGGCTGGCGCGAGTCAGAAATCGCAAGTGTTTATTTTTATTTTTATTTTTTATTTGTGTCGAGTTTTGGCGCCGTCGAACAATCAGATTTCGACTGGTCACGTGACAACAACAACAACAACAAACTTTATTCACACCAAATTGCAACATTACAATAAATAATAACATAAGTGCAGTGCAAGTGTCAGGTAGCCCGAAATGATAAAATATCAATCTAGTCAGGGCTACCTTTAAAAAAAGAAATTAAATAGTTACGGTGGTTAAGCTAGATACACACACAACACATATACACACACACATAAATAACAAAAAGGGAAAGACTCTTAGTATAATTGTTCAAGTTCCATAAAAAAAAGATTTTTTTTTTTAATATTTTGATAGAAACTCCTGCTTTAGATTTTTGCTGAAACATTTATGTGTTGATAGTTGCTTTAGCTCACCCTTAATTTGGTTCCAAATCTGTACACCAGTATATCTTATTCTAAATTTTCCATAATTTGTTCTAATTTTAGGTGCATAGTATGCTGCTTTGGAAGCCAAACGAGTATTATGATGGTGAACATTAGTGACGTGGGTAAAGAAATTATCAAAAGATGAGGGGAGATCATTATGGTTATATTGAAACATAAACACTGAGATGTACAAGAATATTAAATCAGAGAATTTCAGTATGCCAAGATCTTTAAACAAGAGATTAGTATGAGCATTAAAAGAGGAAAAGGTCATTATACGTAGTGCTTTTTTTTGTAAAATAACAAGGGGTTTAAGAGAGGTCTGATAAGTACTACCCCAAGCCAATAGACCATACGTAAAAAAGGGATACACAAGTGAATAATACATTTTAACTAAGGTGTCAAGGGGTACAAAATGCCTAATCTTAGATAGAATTCCATTCCCTTTAGATACTTTTTTCGATACATTTTGGATTTGATATTTCCAATTAAGATTAGCATCTATTAAGATACCAAGGTATTTAATATAAGGCTTGCAACATAGAGTCTTCCTATTTATAACAATATTTATAGGGTATACTTTCTTTTGTGATGGATGAAAAATAACATAATTAGATTTATCAATATTTAAAGATAACTTATTGGTAGCTAACCAGTCCTTAATTTTCTCCAATTCAACATTTATGGTAGATTCAAGTTGATCTAAGTTCTTATTTGCTAAAAATAAATTTGAATCATCTGCAAATAAATGAAAGTTAAATACACTGGAACAGTAAGGAAAATCATTAATATAAATTTAAAAAAGTAAAGGTCCCAGTACTGATCCTTGAGGGACACCACATGGGACAGGCTTTAGGTCAGAAGATACATTACCAATGGATACAAACTGTTTTCTATTAGATAAATATGAAGAAAACCAAGAATTTGGGATACCTCTTACACCATAAAAATTAAGTTTTTGGATCAGAATATTATGATTGACGGTATCAAAAGCTTTACTAAAGTCTAAGAAAATACCACAGGCAAATTCCCCATCTTCGATAGCACATTGGATTTTATCAATTATCAGTAAAATAGCATGTATTGTGGAGTGTTTTGGGCGAAAACCAAATTGTGAATTAGATAAAACTTGATGTTTTTCAAGAAAATTCCAAAGGCGATTATACATAAGCTTTTCAAGAAGTTTATTAAAAATTGAAAGAAGTGATATGGGTCTAAAATTATTCATAATAGTTCTTTCACCATTTTTAAACACTGGAATTACCCTTGCTATTTTAAAAGAGTCTGGTACAGTGCCTGTGGAAAAAGATAAATTAAATATTATCTCAAGAGGTTTTGATATCAGATCCCTTAGGAGTTTCATAATTGAAACTGGAATACTAGAGGGCCCAGCTGCTTTGTTAGTAGAAAGCTTATCAATTTCTAATGCAATTTCCTCTGATGTACAGGGAAAAAGAAAAAAAACTTTCCTTAACTGGAGTTTTCATGTAACTAAGTGGGGAAATATTAGAGGATTTAATGGAATTAGCTAAATTCTTACCCATATTGGAGAAAAAAGCATTAAATGAATTAGCAATAGCTAGTGGATCAGTTATTGCATTGTTCTTCACAAATATTTTAGAGGGAATAAATGTTGAGGTATTCTTAGTTGATATAATTTGTTTGATACCTTTCCAAAGATTTTTAGAACTTTTAGCATGGATCTCAAAATAATCATGGTAATACTTCTTCTTACTCAGAAGAATTAAATATTTTAATCTATTTCTATAATATTTGTACTTTGAATGATGATAATGACTCTTGGATTTGATGTAATGTCTGTATAGATTATTTTTTATGCAAATCGATTTATACAAAGCTGGAGTTATCCAAGGTTTTTGGGACAACTTTATCTCTTTACGAGATAACTTTCTCAAAGGAGCATGTTTACCAAGAATTTCACTAGTTTTTGCATGGAATATTTTAAAAAGATCATCAGGCGAACACGATTCAGTCGGAAATAGATTTGTAAAGTCAACCTTAGTATAATCCTCAATCAAGTTTGATGAATCCAATTTAGAATAATCTCTTTTGTAGATAACACTCTTATTAATACAAGTATAAACCTTATCAATAATGACGAAGTTTGGAAGGTGATCAGAAAGATCAGAAATAATATTTCCACTAACAGTAAAATGATCTAAAGAATTAAAGAAAATATTATCTATCAATGTGGCTGAATGATGGGTTATTCTTGTAGGTTTGATGATTAGGGGTTGAAAAGAATAAGAGCTGAGCGTATTAATATAATCTTGTGTTAAGGGATGAGAATCGCAATTAATCAAATTAATGTTAAAGTCACCATTATAATACAATATTTGTTTTGTTTGGAGACATCATCAAGAGTTTTATGAAAATCATTGAGGAAAATGTCTAAAGATGAATTAGGATGCCTATAAAAGACTGAAATAAGAATATTCTTTCCTTTTTTGTTTTCAATTTCAATCCAGATTGATTCGTATTCATTTGTGCAAGTACTTAAATCATCTCTTAGATTATACTTGATATTATTCCTGACATACATTCCAACACCACCAGAGCATAAATTACTAGGCTGTGAAATAAAGGAATAACCATTTAAATTTGTATTAGAGCTATAATGTTTTCCTTTTTGGAATTTTGTTTCTGACAAACCTATGATGGAAAAAGTAAAATTTAACTCTGCTAGCATATTTACAAGACTATCGAAATTAGCTTGAAGACTTCGAATATTGCAATGTATGACAGAAAAACTATTTATTGACACGTACGTTGCGCCAGCCATGTGACATGTGAACAGTGTGGACAACATTTTCAGGTTTTTCAAGATGGCGACGAGTGGGAGTTTTGACTTAGCAAAACCTTTAATATCAGCTGTTTTTTTTTGTAAACCAAAGGTTCCTTCAAGTGCAATACCAAGATTTTTGTGTTTTCTAAAGCTGAGAGGTGTTTCACGGGCTTTAGACGGGAATTTACCACATATCCAGATCCACTCAAGGATCCACTCGTGACATAGATGGCTAAGATCTGATCAACACTAATAGGACTGAGACAACAGTTTGTAAATGTAAGTAGCTAAACTGAACATGATAACTTTTATACCAATTGACTGTGGTTGTTATTAACCTCTCGGAAAGTATAGTAGAAATGACCCGATTTCTCGCGATTTCTCAGTTCTCGATCTGACAGGGTCCTTTTAAAATATTATATGCACATGTTTTTATAAATTCGGGAACGAAAATCTAGCAGGATATGGCGTGAACTCTACCCTGGGTACCAGAGGTTCTCACTTCGCAAAGCTTAGGCACGAAGCTTTTCCACCGAGGAGCGAAGCGACGCTTGCTCCTCCGTCGACACTTTGTCCTCGCTTCGCGTCACCCAGTGTTTTGTTTGCCGACGATTGATACGAACGGGCTTCAAACTCCGGCTTTGTCTTCATCTTATTTTTCTGGACTGCACAGAAGACCTTGAAATTACCGTTCAATAAATCTACCTTATTTATCCTAAAGAAACTTTTGATTTTATATACCCTCGAAGAAGGAATTTATTTTACTTTCTTCACTTCGCCTTCTCTTTCCGTTAACAATAGGAAATGGACAATCTGAAATCTACAATGAACCTCAAATGTTTACCGTCTCGTTTTTCTCGGCCAATGGAAATCGAGATACCGTGGCGGTGTAATCGTTTTTCGGCGGCAGGAAAGGAGTCGGGTTGAACTTCTCGAAACGAGCGATAGTATTGGCCTACCCAACAATAGAAAACAGCTAGCCTAGTGTTACCCTCTTTAAATAGTTATTTTCCAAGTGGTTTACATGCATGCAATCAACACACAATATTTTATTAAACATTAGGGACTAGTCAAAAACTAGCAGGGGGGGGGGGGCATCTTGCCAGTCAGCAAAAACAGCCTCACAAAGTCTGTTAAAGTAAGCTAAATTATAGAGTTTTCAAAAATTTGCCATTCCTTCAGTTTTAAAGATATGAGCCTAAAACTTGGGCTTTTTACTAATTTTGGCTTGCTCTTGTCCTGCAAAGGGCCTATTATCAGTAAAACTTTGTAATTAGAAGCTCTCGTAAGGGACCATGACCACCTTTGGGAGTTGAGAATTGGAAGAAGGTGAAAAATAACATTTACAAACAGGTTTTCTTAATAACACTACCAATCTCATACAAGTGCCTTTAAATATATGAATTAAGATTTGTTTGCCATCTAGTACAACCATGTGATTGCATTCCTGTAAAAGGTCCATTCCATTATATGTAAATTATCACGAGCATGAGTAGTGAATCAATTATCCAGTTCCCCTAGCACAAAAATATGCTAGAACTCATGTATTATAAATTAACCTATTTCTAGGTGGCCCGAGTTAAGGCCACTCAGGGCCTCTTGTTTCTTCTTATAAAACCCCTCTCGCTTGTCTCTGTCAGTAAATTAGTCTGTTCTTGACTTTCCTGGTATCCGGCATCCTATGGGCTGTAAGCTCTACTCTGATCAGCGAGCCTAGCTCCTGGATAAGTTGTTTGGGATTGTGCATTGGCAGTATCTCTAGGTGCATTTCATCGATCGTGGATTACACAAATGCATAGGATTATTCTTCAAGATAATCAATCGATTTACCTTGATGATCCATAATTACTTGGCGTGTACATGCATGTAGCTGCTTCTTTTTTAACCGACTGTAGAGTCTTGATGACCTTATCATACTTATCGGAGAGGGATTGTGCTTTACTAACATTGTACATGTATATCTTGGCTCAGTTGAAAATGTGCTATGCATGGAATTCTGAAGTGATTACTGCGGAAAACAAGTCCTTAGAAAGTGTGAGTTAGCCTTAAAAAGTCCTTGAAAAGTCCTTGAACAAAACGTTCTGAAGTCTGTATGAACCATGATACATTAATTATTACGAGTCGATATACTTCTTTAAAGAGTTTCCCACATTAACTTTACCTGTCTTTTGAGTGGATTTTCCCCGTTCCTGCACAGAGGAGTCTGGAGTCTATAATAAGAATAAAATGTGACCATTAACAAAATAGCTATTTCATAAATGTTGCCTACTTTTTGCTGCATTATTTGGCTGGATGGAAGGGGTGGGAGGGGAAAGACACCATTCTCACTGGAAGCTCCGCATACAATAACCATATATATACCTATTACATAACCCTAGCATACGGAATTCGGTCCGTACTGGGATGTATTGCGTAACCAGTTGACACTTTCCTCTTACATAGAGCCTTGCCTCGTTCCATAAGTCCTCTTTAGTCTTGTCAACTAGACACGCGAGTCCGCTGCCATGCCCACCCTCCTCCCCGCAGCAATGAACCTATTTACCTCCACTGGGAGCTAAGCTACCCGCTCTCAACTGCCTCGGGCTGATTCCTCCCATAACTTAGTATCAACTTAGTGTCCCCAATTAGCTGCAAAGCTAAATACATTGACACTTAAATAAAGTTACTTGCTTACTTGGCATTGTTTGTGGATGCTCTCGGTGAGAATATATTACAATTATTGGTTCTTGAGGGCTTCAAAAAGAATATAAAGTGCCCCTAACCCCACTTTTTTTATTAATATAAATTCTGATATAATATTTAGTCTAAGAGTAATTCTGTGAAAAACATTTTTTTGAATCCGTGATTGTCTACAACTTGTTGAAGTTTGCCAAAAATGGTGAAAAGCAACCACGCTCTTCACGACCGAGCCACACATGCAGTACACTAATAATTTATTAGAAGCATTGATCTACTACATCGTGCATTGTGTGTGACGTAGATCCACAACAATAGAAACTACAACAAGTGCTGGTGAACAATGGATTTTGCTTGATCTTACGTCACTCAACCAAAACCTCAAAATGCATGGTCGTGAAACAAAATGCATGGGACTTTAACAACGATTTAAAAATCAAGTTATACCGATTGAACTCTTTTCTTTTTCTTTCGTCCTCAGTTTTCATCTAGACTTAGAAAATAAATCAAACTAAAATATGGTTAGGAACACTTTAAAGAGAAGGCTCAAAGAAAAATAAAAGTACCGTATTTTATCGCGTACGAGCCGCACCCCTAACTTCAGCCTAACCGCCTCACTGCTATAGCTCAGTTGGTAGAGCACGGTCTAGAGTGCGGGAGGTCGGGGGTTCGAATCCCGGCCGCGTCCTTGGGCAGGGACGTTTATAAGTCGTTGGCCTTGTCTCCTACTTCTAATCAGTATTTGATGGGGATGTGAAATAACCTGTTGTACTACTCGAAAAAGAGCATGGGATAGTCACCCGGTACAACAGCCGGCCATTGTACTAACCACACACTCAACATTGTAAACTGCGTGGCAGCTATACGCGCCGTAAGCAGTCCGGAAAAAAAATATGACGGCATATATCAGTAATATGTAAAGCGCCATGAGACTGTGGTGATATGGCGCTATAGAAATATGGCCATTATAAACAGAAGCCTGTTTTTCCCAAAAGGTTTAAAGAAAAACCTCGTGTATAAGCTGCACCACAAAATTCAGTAAGAGTAGTCTTTAATTCGAGTTCATAAATGCTCAGTGGTAATTGAAGCAAAACCTCTTCAGAAGAGTCGTCATATCGCAACAACGAATTGGTTACAACTTTCCTTGTCCTTTCTTGTGTATATTTTAACCTGTTGTTGTTCCCCCATTAAGTAACAACATATTTCTGGCGAAACTTTATGAGCACGTGACTGAGTCCGTGGTCCTGGGGCAAGTTTTCTCGAACGGAGCTCCAAAGTTGAACTTGAACTCGATGAGAATGATACTTTATTTGAAAATTTGAAGGCTTCCAAGAACAATTATGGGATTTAACAACACCAGGAACCATTCGTGGAGTTAGCAGAGAAGATGACAAGCAAATGGACAGCTAGTTTTCTTTGGAAAGCGAAGGAGAGGAGCTTGAGTAGAAATCGTGCTGACACTCGTGTTCTGTGCCATTTCTATTGTTCACATGGCTTTGTTTACGGTCATTGCAAAAAACGTTTTCTGAAAACACTCACATATAAGCAGCACCCCCAAATTTGCGGCAATATATATTTTTACTTTCAAAATCTTAAATCAAAAAAAGGTGCGGGTTATACGTACGGTAGAAGGTTCATATTCAGCTTCTAAATTGACAAAACAGTACAGTAGCAGAACTCCAAGAATAGCCAGCATTTCTGCTGGCTGCAAGGTAATCTTTATTTCATCCTCTGTCCACCGCTATGCTTTGCGTTACTCAAGCAAATTTAATGACATTCCAAGTTTGAAAGCGCAAAACTATAGCAAGATATCATTACAGCGGTTTTCGATTGAGTGTCGAAAGCAACGAGTGATTGCTTTGGAATGAAATGAACCAGAGAAAATAACATTTCACACAATCGGTCTCAAATCGCATCCGCCACGTAATTTAGCAATTTTCGCATAATCAGTAAAACAATACACAATTTGAATGAAATAAAGCACAAACTCTCCCAAGACCTTCGCTATACTAGAATGTTCAGAATATTTAAACATATTTAAGTAATGGTCCAGATAAGAACTGTAGTGGAATCCATTGTTCTGCGGCAATGAGCCTCCCCCACATACGATTTTGCTTGAATATGCCTTAAGTGCTTTAGGAGGTATCTACAGTCCAAACTACATCTCGAAAATAAAGTATTTTTATGCTATTGGCTCTTTTTTCTATGAAAACGCAGAGAAGCCACCATCCAGCCAATCGGATAGAGAGAAAACAAAGGATTTTTCAATCGCAAATTTGAGAACTTTCCCCACATACGATATTCTTCGAAATTAAACCATAGTTAGTTTGATCAAAAATAAATTGAAACCAAAAAAAAATATCGAATGAAAATGCATTATTTCGATGGGTTTCTATTGAATTTATAAGTATCAACCAATAAAATTACGAGAAAGAATAATAGAAAATTAACACCTTTTAACATTCCTTGCCGTAGACACTATATACAGTTCTTATCTGGACCATTACTTAAGCTTATTTACCTTCCAAAACACGCTAGCTACAATGCTACATGTAGCTTCAGTCCGCTCCGACGCAACGAGCGAATCAACAACCAGGCGTTCCTTGCAATTTTGCACTAGAGGGATTGGCACTACCGTATTTCCTCACGTATAAGCCGCGCCCCTAACTTTGACATGACAACAGGAACCAGCTTTGCAAAAAAAGTCTAAGGAAAAAACTTACATATAAGCCGCACCCCAAACTCGGGAAGAATAATCTTTTGTTTGAGCTCGTAATTAAATGCTCGATTTGACAACTTCTCCAGAAGAGATTGTTGTCATTCCAAGTCATGACAATTGCTATTGCAGCTACAAGTACGAATATGGTTACAACTTTCCTTGTAATTTTTTGTGTATATTTTAACCTTCTGTCTTTAAATCACTTCAGAATTCTTCTGCTTTTATTCTCCCATAGGTGTGTAACAATAGCTATCCCCTCGCAAGGGTTTCTGGAAAACCCGAATAGCGAATAGCGAATACCGAATAGCGCGAGTAGTCGCGAATAGTGGCGAATAGTAAATATAAGTTAAAGATTAATACTTACAGAACGTAAGTCCTTCAACGAGTACGAACCTAGACGAACCTGACGAGAGAATCACACTGTCAACAGTCGCCATTTTGTTTTCCTCGTGTAACTCAGTTCCATGGATGGGTTACCTGTGGCACTCGAAAGCGAGGCTGATCACGGCGCATGAAGAAGATATCGTTCGAAGTTCCCTGCTAGCAGAGGTAGACAGAGAGAGACCTCTGCTAGCAGGGAACGTTAGAAGGCAACTTTGCCGTAATGTTGAAGAAAATAATAAAACAGCAAACGTTTTCTACATACGTCATCGTGCACCTGACAGACCTAGTTGGGTTCCCTGTGGCCTCCGGTTTAGGTCAGCGATCACCAAAGATTCGAGTTGCAGACATTTCTTTTTATAATAGTTTTTTTCGGATAGCGTGTTTTCAGTTTTCCATACATTTCTCTGTAAATTTTCCCGCGGACTTTGACTCGTTGTTACAGACAAATGTATGGTAAACTGAAAACACGATTGCACGCTTTCCAGCGCAGCTACATCCATCCAATTTTAATAAGTTTTAAAATAATCTTTTAACCAGACAGTGAATATTTCAGAAATTCGATTTTACTGAAATTATTTGGCACCGGATTCACATACAAACACTGTATTTCGCGCCATGTTTGCACCCCTTTAAAAATGTCGGAATCTGAACCGCAAACTATCTGAATTTCTATAACGGGACCTGAAACAACCATAGGGGCTGATGAAAGCCAGGACCCGGCTAATCCATAGATGAAATTGGAATTTAGAGTGTTGGTTTTTGTGGAGGGAGGAAAACCGGAGGACCCGGAGAAAAATCCTCGGAGCAACTGGTCTATTAAATTGAGGAATTCTAATAGACCCTTTCAGCTTGCCTGTTTGTTGCCCCATTTCAGACCACGTGATATTTCTCCAGAGGATTCAGTACTTCGTTTTCCAATTATAGAAATTGGTACATTTCCTGTTGGGATACAGAACTGAAACAAAAACGCATTTAATGCGTACTCAAGGGAAAGGTCACGTGGTCTGAAATGGTCAACAAACAGGCAAGCTGAAAGGGTACGCTATCCGAAAAAAAATCGGCGCAAAAAAGAAGAAACAACTAAAAAGAAATAGCTACAGCACGAGGAATTCCAAGGCGGTCTTTGGTGAAACCCAACTACGTCTGTCAGGTGCACGATGACATATGTAGAAAACGTTTGCTGTTTTATAATTTTCTCCAACATTTCGGCAAAGCTGCCTTCTAACGATATCGAATGGCCTCGCTTTCGAGTGCCACAGGTAACCCATCCATGGAACTGAGTTACATGAGGAAAACAAAATGGCGAGTGTTGACAGTGTGATTCTCTCGTCAGGTTCGTACTCGTTGAAGGACTTACGTTCTGTAAGTATTAATCTTTAACTTATATTTACTATTCGCGACTATTCGCGACTATTCGCGCTATTCGGTATTCGGTATTCGGGTTTTCCAGAAACCCCCCTCGCAAAACATAATGGTCAACAGAGAGTCTTTAACACTAATCAAACTTTGAATGACTAAGGACATTATTTGAATAACTTATTTTACATTCACATACCTGTTGCTTTGGTGGATAGAATATAACTTGTCCTTTGATGTGTCTACCAAAACAAAAACAACACTTGTCAAGCAAACCCTTACTGTATTATTTTGTACTAGAGCCGATTTTGTAGAGTGGGCAAGTTACGACAATGACTTACAGCATGGTTACTGTACGGCATGCCATAACATTGCAATGGCTTTCCCATTGTTATTCTGATCCAATCAAATACAGAGCTGTAGTCCAGCACGGTTACGGTAAGGCTATGGACATGCTGTAGCTTTGTCCCACTCATACATGTATTCTGCAACCCAACGAAGACTTTACACTGACTGACAGGGATTTGATGGTAAAAGAACAACTCACTCTTCATGATGCACTATATGTGGTAGGGATATCAGCTGGTCCACTGTTTTGTAAGGCAAATCTTCTCGAAACTTGTTCTTGTATTCAGTTGGAAGTCTAGTACCAAAGATACCATTAGGCTTATCCATCACAATCTAAATCAAACAAAGAAATAAATATAGTGCATGTGCTTTGTACTTGAACTGTTAGGCCTGAGTTAAGTTTCCTCTCAGCGCATGTGTACATCTGCCATGCTTTGGTCACATGTCAATTGTTCCTTCTGGCTAAGCTACCTGGCCTGGTAACCACATGGTGAGTGAGTGAGTGACACAATTTCCCTAACCATCCATTAACTCGTTTCTGCGCTTCGTGCATGCAAGAGTTAAAAATAGGCACCCAATGGGTACACAATTCTACTGCATTGTGTCAGACAGTACCGCTTGGAACGAGACACAGTATTGGCCAACCCAACAATACTAAACACCCTAACCCAAAGAACGAGCGGTACAAATACAATAGATCTACAGTATAATGGTCCAATCAGAATACAAGTCTGGAAGTGCTACTTTTTACAACAACATCCAATTTTCTCGCTTTCTGATTGGCTCTCCGCTATATGCAATTTAAGTACGGACAATGACGTCACTCGCAAGCCGTGGTAGTTTTGCAAAGTTCTCTCACGTTCAAATGGCTGTTAACTTCGCTTCCAAAAACAAGAAAATAAGGATTTCACAAGTATTTCATTACTAGGAGAAGTTAATCGGTGAGTCAAAGTTCTTTGTAGTGTGCCATTTGGCAAAATGCGAGTTTTCTCTTGAGTGGAGAAAGTTTCGGCGAATTTGTGAATTATTTTAATTATAACAAGAACTTTTCTGATCCAGAAAATTTCTTGTTATAATTAAAATAATTCACAAATTCGCCGAAACTTTCTCCACTCAAGAGAAAACTCGTAGAAATTCCTCAAAATGCAAAAAGTTGCTCGAAGTGAAAAAAGTTGCTCGAAATGTGAAAAGTTGCCAAAACGTTACCGAGCAACTTGTGGACAGCCCTAATTTATATTATCATGAACATTTAAATTTACAACTTCATGCACTGCCAGTAAAAAATCCAGACAGGTGATTGGCTAATGACAGTGCTTTGTTGGTTATCACAGCATGCTGGGCACACACTCAGTTGGGATAATAAAAGGGTTAGAGAGTTTGTTTATTATTCTCTGCACTCAACGCTCAACTCGTGTGCTGGTTTTTACGGATAGAGGGAAATCGGAGAACCTGGAGAAAATCCCTCGAGGCATGGACTTTATTCACATATGACGCCACGTCTGTTAATCCCATGTATATAACCACTTTATTAATCTACATATTCATAACTCTAAATATTCATGACCATGCATATATGCAGTACCTCACCACTTTAATCTTCCTGACCATTCTATAACTGATATCAATATATGTGGCATGCATATTCATTATTACTTTTCTATTATCTTATTAGTTTTCTATTATCGTTATTTCTGTCTTCCCAAAAATTCTTAAGTTGACATCTTAGTACTCCTTCCTTCTCCATTTAGATTTTAACCAGAAAAAGCTGGAGGCTAACGTGGTAACCTCACGGTTTCCTTTCTGGCCTTTAGGCTGAAACTCTACTGATTTAACTTTAAATTTATCTATCTTTTTCCACCTATATATGTGTTGTGTGAAATTGTATTGTAAATTATAAGTTATTGAGCATTAAAGGATTGAGTTGCTGTGTGACATAATGTCGAACTGGGAATCAGTGAATATATTCTGGTTACAAGATAATTCCCCGGCTGGCCCTGCGAGCAGAGGCTCTTTTCTCTTTTATCCTCTGCTTACAGTGTGTGATAACATATTAATGACCAGTTGAAAGCAAAATGTTGAAAGCAAAATTAGATTTATTCAAAACCAAAAGAAAAATATTTAACATAAGTTTTGGCCTAATAATTAGTAAAATTATATAAATATGATAATATTAACCTTATTGAATTGTCAATAATGTCTCAATTTAAGCAAGACTAATAGCAGCAGTAAATAGCCAACAAGCTATAGGACATGGGTGAACTCCATTTCGAAAGGATTTTCAACTGAAATCTTAATTTCAATTTCAACAAATTGAGCTCGTGTGCCACAGGTAGCCCAATCCGAAAACAAATGAGTTGCAGGTAATGATAGAAGGGCGCGACAAACGACATGACGCTTACTAGAATCAAGCAGTAGAGATGGCGCTAGATAAACTCGTAGAAGAATATTCCGCCAAGTTAAAGTGTGCTATATGCGAGGAGATATTTACAAATCTATCTAACGCTGAGGTGCAAGACATTACAGCATCTTCGTTACCTGAAGCTAGTCTAGATGATATAAAGGAAAGTTTCAGATCATATATACATCTCCAGAGTGTGCATTAGAAAATAAGTTCTTGTCCTGTCTCAAAGGCCAATTTCACGATAACATGGAAGTCTAATTTTCGGTTCAATTTGATTGCCCGAATTTGACAGTGATGTTTGCACTCGTGTTGCTCCTTTGTTCGCTGGCCTAAAAGAATTCGCTGGGACAAAAAAAGAGGGGGCCGCTACGCAGGCTAAATTCTGGAGCGATTTAAATACTGCAGGTTAAAATATGCACAAGAAATGACAAGGCAAGTTAGACCCATATTCAAAGTTGGGGGAAGTTGAGATTCTGATGAAGAAGTTTCACTCCAACTTCGAGTACGAGCATTTAAGAACTCGTACAAAATATTATTTTTGCTGTGTTTTTGCGGCTTATACACAAGGTGTTTCCTTAAGCGTTTTTGGCAAAAGAGGCTGTTGTTTATCAGGCTGAAGTTAGAGGTGCGGCTAATATTATGTGTGAAGTGCCACTTGATATATGTGATAAAACACGGTAATTACCATTTTACCGAGATGCTTTATAATACGGGGAGCCGGAGTGGTGCAGTGGTTAAGCGCTTCGCCTCTCACCTCTGTGGCCCGAGTTTGATTCCCACAACGCGGCGCCACATGCACACCGCGGCAAAACGGTATGCTCCGCTGGCCGAAAGAACGAAGGTTCTGCTATCAAATACAAATTACCGAGGGCTTAAACGTTTTTCACTCACAGTGAATTACAAATTAAGAAAACTTCAACCTGTTAAAGTCTTAGGCTTATATTTTAAGTAGTTTTCTTAGTTTTTGACAAAACAGTTCACAAATGGATACTTTCAAGCAGAAATTTTAAAATCATGGCATGTGCCTGTTGTTTCATTTCAGTTTTCGCGGCAAATTGGGGGCGGCCGCGCGCCGACAAGAAATAGCAAATACGCATGCGCGTGACGTTTTGCCGCGGTGTGCGCCACATGTGAGTTGAGTTTGTTGGTATCTCACCCTTGCTCTGAGGATTTTTCTCCGGGTTCTCCGGTTTTCTTCCCTCCTCAATTCTAATTCGACAGAGAAATCCGTGTCCCCAATTGCCCACTTCCGCGATATGATTTACTTGTCACGCACAAAGGTTTCAATACGAGGCTCCGTGCTATATTAAATTTAGTCTTTTCTCTGTGAAAAGAATAAATTTAATTTAGCACGGAGCCTCGTATTGAAACCTTTGTGCGTGACAAGTAAAGCATATTGCGGAAGTGGGCTATTAGTAGACCCTTTCCAGGGTCAGCTAGAAACTAGACACGTAAATAAAGTTGTTTATTTTATTATTATTTTATTACTCGGGCCAGCCCTTTGGCTGCCCGAGTCAAGAATCGCAAGTGTTTCTTTTTCGTGTTGCGAGTTGTCTCAACCAATGAGATTCGACACCACTCGGGACACTGGCGGGTCACGGGTCATCTGTACGATCGATCTAAGACGGGGAAAGCAGTCGGCGGGGAATGAGAAGGTTGAAATTCGTCGAATTCGCTTTAAATCGCCACCAGAGAACAAGATTGAATATGAAGCACTCTTCAAATCAGCTTTTTTCAGAAATCTTCCTTTGGTGTTTCCTGAAATGACTACAACATGTGGCTTTGAAAAGGATTGAACAACACTGAAAGCCCATACCGAGATGTGAGAGCACAAGTACTGTACACAAGCTAGCTTCTGTGCATGCCATCAGTTAATCCTCTCCTCCTTTAGGGATCATCGAGAAGCTCTTATTTTGTTGCTTTACTTCTCCATTGTTTTTCAAAATGTTCTGACTACAACACAGCGACTGATCTCGCTCCGCACTCTCTTCAAGCGCCCAGGCGGCTATATAAAAGTGCCAAGATTTTGAAATGGGTTTAGTTTCCATGATCGAAGAGAACTTCGATACTGTATACAAAGCTACGACAGGAGTGAACATGTGTTCGCTTAGATATTATTTCAGCAGCACTGATTTTTTGTGTATTCTAATTTATCCTGTGTTGCTTGTTTTCTTTCCATTTCCCGGGTAATTTGCCCACAGCTGACCTCAAGGCCAGGGATTATGATTTAAATTATCCTATCTAAATAAAATTTAGGGCTTCAAATTCCCTTTTTAAAGGTGTTGATATACGGTATCCGAAAAAAAAACACCGGCGAAGAAAAGAACAACTAAAAAGAAATGGCTACAGCACGACGAGGGGAGAGGAACAGAACAGGGAGGAGGGAGAATTGGAAATGAAATGTCCAGAAAAACTAGGGAGGAGGAATAATTTAGCATATATACAGGGAGGAGGGAGAAAATGGGATCTACATACATGCTCTAGAGATAAATTTTAAAACTCACTAGGGAGGAGGAAGAAATGTCGGAAAAAATTGGGAGGAGAGAGATTTCACTACCCGTTCCTCTCCACTCCACGACGTATTCCCAGGAGGTCACCCATCCAGTTACTAACCTCGGCCGATGGGCTTAACTTGCGTGATCGGACGGATCGGACGAGAATGTGGCTTTACCGTCTGAGCTAAACTGCCGGAGGCCACAGGGAACCCAACTAGGTCTGGCAAGGCTAATGCAAGTTCGCTGTTTTATTATTTTCTCCAGCATTTTGGCAAATCTGCCTTCTAATGATATCTATTGGCCCGAGTTCGATTGGCAGTGCCAGCCTCTTACTTTCTTAATTCTTTTATATTACATATGCCTAATGACAGCAAAAAGTAATTTACTTGTTCAGAAACCTTGTAAAACAAGATTTAATTAAGTTAACTCAGGAAAATCGCACAATTTTCCTCATAGTTTTTTTTTTGCCGCACAATCTTCAAATGTTCCTGCACAATTTGCCTTTTTTCACACCCTATCCTGAGAAGCATGCCTAATGATATATGAATACAAGTATTGTTTCTGTCGGAGAAGCAATTTCCAAAATACGAGCTTCGTTTTTCATCAAGCACCTTCAAACAATAAGTCATTTTTTCGGTGTTTGGATCCCCTGATGACAAACTCACTCTTGTTTTGGAAATATTACTTAAATTTAATTTAGTACTAACCTGTCTTATTCTTTTGAGTACTTCTGGATCTGAAATCAATTGAGATATACTCATTAAAATACATGCACACGCTGGCCCTTAGAATAATGGAGGCATTGATCAATATATGTTTCCTAGTTTAAATTATTGACCTACATAAATTGTAAGCTACAATCCGTGACACTATTGATGGGACACTTTTCCCTCGTCTTTTCCCTCCTCAATGTTGGGTAGAAGAATTGGACCTTCTAGAGTCCCAACAATGAGGGAGGCGAGGAAGACGAAAAGCCAAAGCGACTGAAAAATCACGATTTTTCTGGAGTGTCCCAACTAATCTTGTCATCAATTGTCTCTGTTATTAATTGGTGCAGGACACTTTCGTCTTTTCCCTCCTCGATGTTGGGTAGAAGAATTAGGCCTTCTATAGAGTCCCAACAATGAGGGAGGCGAGGAAGACGAAAAGCCAAAGCGACTGAAAAATCACGATTTTTCTGGAGTATCCCAACTAAAATTGTCATCAATTGTCTCTGTTATGATTGACAAGCTATTAATGTCAGCAATAATGACGTGCAAAACAGTGGTATGAGTTCACGTAAACGCTACGTGCTAGGAATTACGCCTTAATTTGCAGCTTTACAAATATATAATTATCTCCTATGTAGCTAAACTACTGTAGTATTTTAGAATTATACATATCATTTTGCGTAAAAAAAAAAAATCACTCGCCCTGGGACAAAAAAAGGTTTTCAAATCTGCGATCGGCAGTGTGACACAGGGTCGCGTGTATTACTTACATGTATGCCAGATTCAACGGCTGTCCATTAGTAAAGTAGCAAAAATGTGCAACATATCGCGAACAAGTGTGAGTAGGATACGTAATGAGGTTTTGCCGAAAAAGAAATCTTTCAAAACACCGGCGAATAGAGGTCCACCAGTGAAGTTAAGTGAACGCCAGCAAAGAAAATTAAAGAGAGCTTTTAATTACAAACACTGAGAGAGACAGAAGGAAACTTTTCCTGTAACAGACTTATGCATGAAGCAGGGATTAATCATGAAGACGTTTCCATGAGAACAGTGTGTCGTTTGTTTTTTAAATCGCCAGGGCTACTTTTATCTTCAATCCAGGAAAATGTCCTGATGACAAAGGATGATCTGCGGAATAGGGTAATTAAAATTTGCAAGGGCTATGCAAAAGAAAAATACAACTCGAAATTTTGGTTACTGAGAGATATGCCGTTTTTCTTAGATGGCACTGGTTTTGCATACAAGAGTAATCCTTTACGGACCAGGCTAGAGCACAAAGTGCACGAATTTGGAGAAAGAAAAATTAAAAGGCCTGAAGATTGGCTGTGTAGCAAAAGGAAGACAGGGACAGGTGGCAAACTGGTAAAGCTTATCGTTGCTATATCGTACAACAGTGGTGTGACTGCGTGCAAACCGTATGAACGCATGTGTGGCACCTTCTTTGCTTCCTTCATTGAGGAACATTTTCCAAGAATGTTTCGAGTTGCGAACAAGGGAGATAGCCGATTATGGCTTCAGGATGGAGATCCCTCACAAAACTCAGCCCTGGCCAGGGCAGCCATGGCGCGTACCAATGAAAATACCTCCGAGAAGCCCTGATCTTAATCTCATTGAAAATTTCTTCCATATCAGTGTTGGTAAGAATTTGAAGAGAAATGCAATATTACAGAAAATAATGAAGGAATCGTATAAAGAATTCCAATTGTGGGTTATCGACACTATTCGTGCCATACCTATACACACAATCAACAATTTAATAGCCTCAATGAGTAAAAGAATTCACAAGTAATCGAGAAAAAAGGTGGCCGTATAAAATGCTAAATGTGCAATGTAGTTGGCACAAGAAATTGTGAAAATTGCAGTTGTAAATCTCGCGGAATAAAAATCTTCACAATAGCGATTTATGTTCTTCAGGGATTGATCAACTGGTTCAGTGACGATATGTTTTTGAAATGAAACGTAATTAAAGTATATACAAGCTTTTATGAATAAAGTCTGTTTCTTTAATTCACATTAAAGCGAACTGAAACAAACGATTACTGTAAAGAAATCCTGGCGAACTGTTCCCAGCAGAAACTTACCCTTGTATTAATTAGGGGAGGGAGAAAAATATGGCTACAACCAGGCTAAAACCAGGCTACATGTATCTCCCCTATGAAACAGTAAGGTTAAACTTAGGCTTTCTGTCACACAACAACGGTTCACCACACGGTTCACCATTTCATTCGATAATGCTGACCAAAGCCATGGGAAATTCTCTCTAAAACCACCTTTAGATTGTTCACTCGAGTTAGTATTTTTGTAGTATAATCAACCTACCTATGTCAGCAGTTCTCGAGGGTTTTGTAGAGGCAATTTTCTCACCGACAGGAGATTTCGAGGGGAGCGTGATTTCCATCTCTTGAAAATTAGGTCCACCTAAAACAAGAAAATGACTTATTACCTCTCCTAAACATCCTCCCTTAATATTGAACGAAACTGGCCACATAAGAGAACTTTCAAATGTAGTGATTTGACTGAGGAACAAACTCAACAGGCTTTTAGAAGCACGTGTCCTTAAGGGGCCATATGTCATGGTATTGTACACGTATGCAGTCAATGTTCGATTCCGTGGCTGGTAATCGGCTACAAATAGCTAACTATTAAAAGTTCCCTCAGTCAATGCTTGTTTTTAACAACAACCAATTTTCTCGCTTTCTGATTGGCTCTCCGCTATATGCAATTTAAGTGCGGACAATGAAAATGACGTCATTCGCAAGCAGTGGAAGCTTTGCAAAGTGCTTGTCGGAAAATGGAATTATAAATTACTTCGAATTAGTTACGTCATAATGCGCGCACTTGTAAAGAGAGAATCGGATGTTCTGGAATAAAATGGACACGAAGAAAAGTATGCCTCCTCTATATTTGTGAAACTGGTGCTGAAACCCGACCGAAAAAATGTCAAAAGAAGAAATAACGAAACTAAAATTGATCAGAGGGGCATACAAGGGCCACTGTACACAAGACATCAAACGTGCCGAAAGGCTGATGGCCGTTGAAGAAATTCCAGACGACACAGAACTGCCTGCGCTTCTTGAAAGCCTCTCGAGACGCAGGGAAGAAATTGCCGCAATGGATTCAAGGACAGCGATGGCGTTGGCAACAGCAGAAGACATCGAGCAAGACACCGAACAAGCATTGACTTTCCAAGACAACTTATCGAACTGGAAACACAAGATCAATCGATTCATCAAAGGAAAGAACAAACCGGTGAGCCAATTCCATTGTAGTAACTTAAGCGAAACTCCAATTCCTAAAGTACACATAAACTTGCCAAAGATCAATATCAAATCATTTAGCGGCGACCCGTTAGAGTGGCTAATGTTCTGGGACAGCTTTAACGTAGCCATAGACAATAACTCTGGCTTAAGCAATATCGAAAATATGAGCTACTTGAACGGAATGTTATCAGGAGAGGCAGCGCGCGCAATTTCTGGATTGCCCTTGACGTCCGAAAACTACGGCAAGGCAGTTGAAATATTAAAGGATCGTTTCGGGCGAAAACAAATTCTAATAAATACGCACATGGAATCGCTGTCTAAAGTTCAAGCGCCCTCCAACGAAACAAAAAAACTCAGAACATTCTATGATACTTGCGAAAGTAACATTCGTGGCTTAGAGGCATTAGGTGTTACAACAGATTGTTATGGTAGCCTATTAATACCGATACTCTTAAATAAATTACCAGAAGAAATACGTTGCTTAATGTTTAGAGCTAATCCTTTAGCAGACAGCTCTTTAGACGGACTTAGGACTGCTCTAAGTCCGCCTCCCGGTTAGCTCAGTGGTTAAGCTCCGGTCTGTTGAGCGGGAGGTCGCGGGTTCAAACCCCGGCCGGACCAACACTCAGGGTCTTAAAATAACTGAGTAGATGGTGCTGCCTTTGTGAAACAACTGCAAATGGTTAGACCTTCACGTCTCCTCGGATAAGGACGTAAAATCGTAGGACTCCCGTCGGCCTCAGGTTTATCAGTGTCATCAGACTGTCACGAGTTACCGACGTTAAATAAAGTTGCTTTACTTTACTTTACTTTTCTACGGCAAGAAATAGTAATAAGGGAGAAAGGTCATTTAATCTCCGAAGCTAACTCATCGTCGAAAGCAGACGAAGTTCTAGTGCCTACTGCTGGTGCCTTCCTGACAGGTGCACACCAGAGAAGTCAAAGATCAAATGACAAGCGACGAAGCAGAGTCTGTGTATACTGCCGTGGCGCACATTGACCAGACAAGTGCGAGACGGTAAAAACAGTAGAAGATAGAATTGCAGTGCTCTCTCGACAAAGAAAATGTTACAACTGTCTTGGTATCAATCACATGAAAAGTCAATGTTATTCTAAAGGCCGTTGCCTACACTGCAAGAAAAAACACCATACGTCGATCTGCGATCAAACGAGAGAAGTTACCAGGAAGCAAGAGAAAGCCGGCAAAGAAGATTTAAAAGAGGAGCAACCGCCCAAGAACACCGCGGCAAACGGTAAAAGTACTCACGTGGGAACAGCACACGCACTGCATCCCAAAGCGAATATCATGATGCAGTCTGCTCTCGTCACAGCGAGCGGAGATGAGAAAAAAAATTTCGCTCGCAAAGGACTTTTATCACCCAACATCTAAAGGACAAACTAGAATTGAAAACTATACAGAGAGAGCTACTGTACGTAACCACATTCGGTGCGTGCGAGAGTACAAGAAAATCATATGAAGTCGTACCACTCGCTCTATTAGCAGCTGAAGAAAATATCAAAATAATAGCGTTAGTTACGCCGATCATCTGTCCACCACTGTCTGTTAAAATGAAGCATCTCCTAATTCCTCCTGAACTAGAGGTTCTAAACATTGCCGACCCTCTACATGCGACAGATGACCGCACAGTAGATATCCTAATCGGAAACGACCATTACGGCCAATTAATCACTGGAAAGATAAAGAAATCTCATGATAAAGCATTAATCGCCATGCAAAGCAAGATTGGATGGCTACTTTCGGGTCCTGTTTCCAACGAAAGCAACGATAGGGATGATTTAAGCACCGTATTATGTCAAAGAGTAGATGTAATGCCGGTCGACGACGAGAAGCTCGATAGTCTTCTTACCAAGTTCTGGGAAATAAGCAGCATTCCTGATGACAATGACGATGAAAAAGTTAGCGAAAAATTTCAAGAAACAATCGAGTTCAACAAAGCTACTGGACAACAAACAAGATCTACCAACAAATTTCGGTTTGAGTTAGCGACGACTGAACAGTCTGCAGCGCAGTCTAAACATAAAAGACCCAGAACTTATAGTGACAGAAGTATAACGAACAGCTCCAAGAACAGCTCAATCTAGTATTCATTGAGAAAGTCGACGATTTGAACATTTACGAAGGAATCTTACATTACATACCCCATTTTTCCGTCTTCAAAACAGACAGCGTAACAACGAAAATGAGAATAGTATATGACGCGTCCGCTAGAATGTCACCCAAAGCTGTAAGCCTGAACAACTGCCTATATACGTGACCTAACCTCATGCAAGACTTATCTAGCATCCTGTTGAAATTCAGGACCCATAAACTCGCATTTACAGCAGATATAGAGAAGGCGTACCTTCAGATCGAGCTCAATCAAGAGGACAGGGACGCTACCAGATTCCTAGCAAATCCATTAGTGATACAAATAACTTGGAGGTCTTCAGATTTTGTCGTGTACTATTTGGAGCAGCACCCTCACCCTTTCTGCTAAACGCGACAGTACAACACAACCTGAACAAAAGGAGTGATTGGATTGGGTATCCAAAGACCTCAAAGAGATAATGTACATGGACAATGTAGTTACGGCCACTGATAACGAATCCAAAGCCGTACAATACTACACATCGTCACGAAGTTATCTACTGGAAGCTAGAATGAATCTCCGACAATGGACATCCAACTCAGTCCAGCTGAACCAAAAAATACAAGAAGATAAAACAGGAACAGCTAGAATTGTTAAAGTACTTGGACTTACTTGGAATTCCAAAGTAGACACGTATGATATCCCTCTCACTCGATAAACTAATCAAAGAAACCGAAAATATTGATAAGATTACTAAAAGAACAGTACTAAGTTTAGCATCCAAACTGTTCGACCCACTGGGACTTGCTGAACCATTCACCGTAAAGGCAAAAATCATGATGCAAGAACTATGGAAACTAAAAACAAACTGGGATGAAGACATTCCCGATGAACACAAAAAACAATGGTTAAAATGGTTTAGCGAAATAAAACTTGACTGTCCATACACCAAGACGGTATTTCTTAGAAAACATTTCACAACCACAACTACACATATTTTGCGACAGCAGCAAATTAGCTTATGGAGTAGTTGCTTATTTGAGAGGAACATCAGCGAACCGAACACATACTGCACTATTGATGGCTAAAAGTAAAGTCGCACCTGTGAAAACACAGACCTTACCTCGGCTGGAACTGCTAGCGGCGCTGTTGGGAGCAACACTCTCTAAATATCTTACAGAAAACCTGACAACTAAATACGACAAATGTCAAATCATATTCTGGAGTGACTCTCAAATCGTTTTATCTTGGTTGTCATCGGCCAAACAACTACCGCAGTTTGTTGCAGCTCGAGTTCGTAAAATCAAAGAAATCACATCCCCACATGCTTGGAAATATTGTCCGACATCGGCAAACCCAGCGGACCTTCTCACTCGAGGGGTTTTTTGAAAACATTCACCGACAAAAATCGGCTCTGGAACAACGGACCTCCATGGCTCAGACAATCAGAAGATAAATGGCCATCCATCTCCCAAGAGCCACTCCAACATAAAGAAGGTGACGAAGATATCGGTGAGCACACGAAAATGACGACTACCATGGTAACTCTCGGGGAGAGTCCAAATATATTGGACCTCATTGATATCTCAAGATATAGCACCTTGAACCGAACTATCAGAATCACCGCTCTCGTTATCCAATTCGCACGACAATGGAGGGGCAAAAGCAAATGTCATCAACTATCAGCTGCAGAAATGAGAGCAGCACGAAACGCTCTACTCAAAGCCACACAACAGACTGCCTACAGGTAGGAATTATCACACCTTAAGAGTAACGTTTAAGAGGAAGACCTCGACTATACTTGGACGAAGAAGGTGTTATCCGCTGCCGGGGAAGACTACAAAATACAGACCTACCAGATGATACGAAATTTCCTATTCTTATACCTAAAGAAAGCTACTTGGCAGCACTCATTGTACGAACAATGCACATAGCAGTCATGCACGGCGGTGTACGAGAAACTTTAACTCAGATCAGACAAACATACTGGATACCTCAAGGTAGACAGCTGGTTAAAAGAATCTTATCACAGTGCGTGACATGCAGGAAAGCTGAAGGACCACCATTTCGTTCTGTTATCACACCATCCTTACCGAGATCAAGAGTTACAGGATCACACGCCTTTCGAGTAACAGGCATCGATTATGCTGGTCCATTATACGTACGCACTTCAAGAAGTGAAAATGTGAAAATGTACATATGCTTATTTACTTGTACAGCAATTAGAGCTCTACATCTAGAACTGGTCGAAGACCAAACCGCAGAAGCCTTTCTAAAAGTATTCAGACGATTTGCAAGTAGACGAGGAGTGCCAGAATGTATAATCTCAGACAATGCCAAAAACGTCAAAGCTGGCGCACATGAATTACAAGCACTGAAAATACAGATTCCTGAAGCTTCAGCGTCACAAAAGTTCTTCGCAAGCAATGGAATCAACTGGAATTTTACAACAGAAAGAGCGCCGTGGTGGGGAGGGTTCTATGAGAGACTAGTAGGACTAGTGAAGCGATGTCTGAAGAAAGTAATCGGGAAAGCTTGTCTAAATATGATAGAATTGAACACAGTCTTGACTGAAGTGGAAGCAACACTCAACAGTCGCCCATTAACCTATCCCTATGTAGACATCAATGATGCTCCTCCACTCACCCCATCACATTTCGTATGTGGCCACAGGCTGCTAACACTACCTGACTCACAAGCCGAACAAGAAGAGATGGACCTAGATTACACCCCAACAGAGATTACGACCAAAGATCTCACCAGAAGAGCCAGGTATCACAAGAAACTGATGCAAGACTTCTGGGCTCGATGGCGAGAAGAATACTTGACAAATTTATGTGAGCATCATTCTTCCCGAAATAAAACACATAAC